>JADGMU010001184.1:0-72729 GCA_016920895.1 Vaccinium myrtillus | reverse complement strand
CTCCTTACCCTCCATTCTCTCTGTACAGTGTCCTCATAAATTTTACACAAATTGTAGCCAAAGGGACCGAAAATATAAATAAAAAGCCCAAGGGGAAAATCCAAAATGCCACATCTCTATTTAAAAAGCTTCAATTGAACAAGGTTAATCATGAAAATATCATAATCTAAAGGATCTTTTTCCTTCTTTTTTTTTTTTTGCTGGAAAATCCAACAGATTAGTTGTAGGTGAAATGTTTCAAGAACAACAGTACTTTCTGATTTTGAATAAAATGGCCTCTAGAATAAATTTTCGGAAAATGCAATGGGTACAACACTTTTGTGAACACCAAATGTACAACACTTGTGTGGGACCCATTTTGAGGTCCCACACAAATATTCCGAGCCTGTCAATTTGTTCAGAATATTTTTTGAAGGGTCGCTATAAAAAATCTGTTCAGCCGGATATCGGTAAGTGCTTGATCCATACGTTCTTTTTTCAGGCCGTAGCTTCAAAAAACATTTTGAACAAATCGAACGACTCCAATCATTGGTGTGACTTGTGAGACACCACGAAATGGTCACAAGTGTTGTACATTTGGTGTACACAATGGGTGTTGTACCCCAGATATCTGGTTGTCCAAAAAAAAAAAAGTACTACATGGTTTTTTTTTTTTAAATTAAGCTATAAAGTTTTTTTTTCTCTTTTGAAATGGGAAAAAAGCTATAAAGTTGTTACTGCTAAGCCACAACAAATAGGTAAAATGTATATTTTTTTTTCCCACAATGTTTTCGGAATTAAAAAAGTTGGTGTTTTTAATTTTTTATACCCTTTGAGAATATCTTTGAGGACAGTGCTCTTGCCAGCTCCCATTCCACCACCCATCAGCAGAAGCACTGGGCTCCTCTCACTGTGGGCCACAGGCACCATCACGTCCGTACGTTTGGAATCACCATTTGATCCGACGCCTCCGATTGCTTTAAACTCCTCCACCAGTGTAGAAAACACCTGCGTCACTTTCAGGTCCTTGGTCACCCTCTCAAACCTTTGTTTCCTAAGTAAATGCAGAAGAAAAAAAATAAAAGCAATCGATCAGAGAATAAAAATGAGAAGGAAAAAAACCCATTGATTGATATTTGAAGGTGAATAATCATTTGCTGGAGTAATTTTTAACTCAAAGTCATTGTGATTGCTACAATTAAAATGTAAATTGCCTCAATATTTTGAGTACAATTGAGGAGTTAAGTACTACCTCCATCCTAAAATGATTTTCGGTCTGCAAAACGAGAATTTTGAAACTATGGGTTTTCGTCAAAAAAAATTTAAAACTTTTTTGCTGCTAGTTACCAGATATAAATGAGTTATTTTAATTTAACAAGAAAAGTATAAATTTTTCTTCATAAGTGTGCATTTTTTAAAGTTCTCGTTTAGCAAATCGAATTTTTTTTTTTTGGGACGAAAGGAGTATATAATTAAATTCAGTGCATCCGTGAATGCTGAGTATTTTTTTTTTTGCTCAAATCCAAACAAAGGAAAAAATTGATCCTCACCCAAAAAAAAAAAAAGATTTAGGTCTTACAAAATAAAAGCTTATTTTTGCCCCTGCACAAACAACATCCCCACCAAAATTATGGTTTCCTTGTCCATAACGCTTAATAGGAAATGCTTAAATTAGCAAAAAAAAAAATTGAGTAAGAGAAAAATCCACATTATTATTACTATCTAAGTGTCCAAAACAAAAAAACACAAAAAAAAAAATAAAAAAGAAAAGAAAGAAGCCATGTGTATTTTATTTGTGAGAATTAGGACTGTCCAGCGGGTCTCCCGATCCGTTCGATCCGTCCAAACCGCCCAAACCGATCCATCCGTTTACTCACCTGAGGTATGTTATGGATGGATATGGATCCTAATATTTTTATGTTGACGGATATGGTTCGGTTCGGTTCGAGTTCCATCCGCCCAATCCTCCTAATAATTCTTCTTTGATCCGCCAAATCCGCCCGATCAGCAACAGAACCGATCCATCCGTATGTCACCTACGGACGGTTGCGGATCTTAAAAATGACAATCCGTCACGAACAGATCAAATTGAGAACCGAACCGATCCAGCCAGAACCGATCCGTGGACACCCCTAGACTGAGAATGGATAAACGGAATGTATTACTTGGAGTAATTATTGTTCAATTAACATAAATTAATAAATACATTATTAGCAATTCTTTTAAGTGTGTGTGCTTACAAGAGATTTTTTCGTGATGTTTTGAGGTTCTAGCCATTAAGGATCAGTTTGGAATGTTTAACAAGAATTCTAGAGTAATAGATTCTCGAATTCTACGTATTTTGAAAAGTTAAAAAACGAATGATATTCTGAAATCTGAACATCCCAAAGCTGGGTTTGAGTACTTTCCGGTGTTTTAGGATAAGATTTTAGATTTAAAATAATAAAAGCTAATTTTTCATGGTTTTTTTGCACGAAACAGTACCAGTTTTTTTTTTTTTGGTAAGTTAATTTTCATTAAGAAACAAACCAGGCAAAACAAGACCAAAGGGAAACCCTTTCTGTCCAAACACAGCTAGTTACTAACTAGCTAGCAGAGAAAAAAGAACAAATGTAATAGGCCATCTATGACTCTACACATCAAAAACAGAGACCGGAATTCTCCAAGCATCACAAAGCAGACGATTCTCCTCAGATTTTTTAACCCTTCTCCAAGAGATAAAGTAGGCTCGCAAATCTGATGTAATCCTTGAAATAAGGTCATCATGACCAAGACTCCGCCCCTTGAAAGTCCTTCCATTTCTCTCACGCCAAATATTATACACCACAGCTGCAAGTGACAGTTTGTAGATGGTGTTTTTCATACTAGAACCTCCAGAGTGGTGAGCTAGCCGAACTACCTCATCCCTCAGCTTGAGCCCATGTCGGTTAAATCCGTTGAGATGAAGAAAATGAGACCAAATTCGAGAAGCATATTGGCAACCAAAAAAGAGGTGGTCATGTGATTCATGGCCAGCTCCACACAATGTACACACATCATCAGAGGTGACCCCCCACGCTAGGAGTCTATCCTTGGTCGATAGCCTTCCTAGCAAAGCAATCCACAAGATAATGGCCCATCTAGGCACAGAGCGAGGAAACCAAATGGCTTTATGCCAAGGCACTACTGGAACCTTAGTTCTAATAGCTTCCCATGCAGTCTTGGTGGAAAAATTACCACTATGGTGCAAGTTCCACTTAATTGAGTCAGCAACATGAACATTAGGCATCAAAGTGGCTGGGGTATTGGCTATAATGTCTTGTGTGATGAAGCTTCGAGAATGAGGCCAGTGCCAGCCTCCGTCAACTATAACAGTACTAACCTTTTCTGACAGAGATCTGCCCAAATTAGGTCCCAATCTGTCCGCAAACCTTGAGTGCAATGGTCCAAGGGGGTGCCAATTATCCCACCACAAGAAAGTATCATGACCATTGCCCACAATGTACGTTATCCAAGGTTGCACCAAAACCCGAAGTTGCAAAAGTTTTCTGATGGTCCATGAAGCATTCTGAGGAATCGTCATAGTCCAGAAGCAAGAGTTCTTAATAACATATGTGTGAACCCATTTAACCCAAAGCGTATCAGATTTTTGACAAATTGCCCAAATATACTTCACCATTGCTGCCTTATTCCATTCATCTAGTAACCGAAATCCAAGACCTCCTTCATTTTTTGGTTTGCAAACAGCCTGCCAATTGATTTTAGCACCAGAAGTTCTCATGTCTGGGCCTGTCCAGAAAAAAGCCTTAAGAGTACTCTCAATCTTGGCAAGGATTTTGAAAGGAAGAATAAATGTGGAACTCCAATACACCTGAATGCTGAATAAGACAGAATTTATAAGCTGAGCTCTGCCTCCATAAGAAAGAAGCTTACTGGACCAAGAGTGAACCCTCTGTAAAATTTTCTCAACTAAAATTTCACAATCATGTGCCTTCAGCCTAGTAGTGATAAGGGGAACCCCAAGGTATTTAACAGGGAGAAATCCCTCAGGGATACCAAGAATAGAGTACAAATCAGTCTTGGCCTGCTGAGTAACCCCAGCGTACACAATAGAACTCTTGAGAAGATTAGGTTGCAGCCCGGAAAACTTGTGAAAGTCATGCAAAACATCCTTAATAATCTGGAAAGAGTTGATGTCAGCCCCACAAAGAAGGAAGAGATCATCAGCAAAAACAAGATGGCTGATGTTTAAAGCACTACACTTGGGATGGAATGTAAAGGCCAAGTGGGTTGTCCTACAGCTCAACATAGCAGTGAAAGCCTCCATGATTAATAAAAACAAATAAGGGGGAAAGGGGATCTCCCTGTCGCAGACCCCTTTGCCCAGGGAAAATAGCCCACCAGCTCTCCATTTAGCACAATAGAGAACATAGCTGTGGTAACACATTGCTTTACCCATCTTATGAAAGGTCTTGGAAATTCCATAATCCCCATAACTGCAAACAAGAAATCCCATGCAACAGAGTCATAGGCCTTCATTATATCAAGTTTCATTGCACATCTAGAAGTCCCCCCTTCAAGGTGGTAATTCTTCACTAACTCTTGCATAAGAAGAATATTGTCCTTAATGGATCTACCCTTGACAAAAGCAGATTGAAATGGGCTAATGATAAAAGGGAGAATAGGCTGCAAACGATTTACCAAGATCTTACTGATGCATTTGAAAGGCACATTGCAACAAGCTATAGGTCTGTAGTCCTTGATAGTACTTGGAGAAGCCGATTTTGGGACAAGGGTAATGGCAGTTGAGTTCCACTGCCTACTCATTTCATTAGTCAGAAAGAAGTGATTAATCGCTTGAATCAAATCACTACCAACAATATCCCAGTTGTCTTGATAAAAAGCAGAATTAAAACCATCAGGACCCGGGGCTTTCTCTTTGTTAATAGAAGCGAGAGCACTTTTGATCTCCTCAATCGTGACAGGACAAACGAGACGTTCTTTCAGACCATCTGGCACTTTATTAATGGAAGCAAGACCAATGTCAGTGTTAATATTATCATGGACAACATAAGACGTACCCAAGAGCCCAACATAGTAATGGAGAATTTCGTCTGTAATTTCATCAGGTTCCTCCAACCTGGCACCATTAAGACTAGTGAGGCTCAGAATTTTATTTCTCACCTTATTAGCCGCCATCTTCTGATGAAAGAATCTGGTGTTATGGTCACCCAAGCTGAGCCAATTAACTCTAGACTTTTGTTTCTTGAAACTTTCTTCAGCAGTAGAGACTTCCACAAAAGTAGCCATCAAAACCTTCTCTTTATTGCACAAATCAGTGTTATAAGGAGAAGTAAGACACTGGCCCTGAATTTGCATCAACTCCTCTCTAGCTGTAGCAACTCTAGAAGAAATGTTGGAGTAATAATTGTGATTGAAATCCTTTAATACAGGCTTGAGCCTTGTCAACTTTTGGCTGAGCCTTTGCATGCCACATCCTCTTGCAGGGGCCGACCAAGAGGAAGATATGACCTCCTTAAATTTGCTATGAGTCATCCAGAAATTAAAGAACTTGAAAGGACACCTCCTCACGCGCTCACGGATAACAGTCACAATAAGGGGGCAGTGATCCGAAATACCAGGTGCCTCCACACAAACTTCAGAATCTGGATAGTCATCCATCCAGCCAGTGTTAACCACAGCTCTATCAAGCCTACTTTTGTTATCACCATCCCCTCCCCTTTTATTAGACCAGGTATACCAAAACCCTTTGGTGGGCATGTCATCCATATTGAGACAATCAATGCAAGAGTTAAACTCAGCAGCAGCAGTGCTATCAAAGCCGTCCAGACGTTCAGAAGGTTTCCTCACTACATTAAAATCACCCAATTGCATCCAGGCTCGACCCCCAATACCAGCATGATGGGATTTCATGTCAGACCACAGACTTCTCCTTTCAGAAGATTGATTAAAACCATAGACAGTAGACAGGTGGAAAGCTTTATGAAACTCCAGAACAAAGACCCTTGAAACAATAATTTGATCTGAGGTAAAAAGAATTGAAACATCCAAGACAGTGGGGTCCCAAGCTAAAATGATACGAGCTACTGGCCCCCCAATCAGATTATGAGCACTCACCCAATGCCTTGGGAAACAGTGCTTAATAGCGGAATCCAGGTTCTCAGATCTAACCTTGGTCTCAAGCAGACCAAACAAACAAAGTTTGTGCATATAAACAAAAGATGCAACTTCTTGTTGCTTAATGGGGTTGTTGAGGCCCCTAATATTCCATACAGCAAATTTCACCATGGAAAAGGAGAAAAAAGGAAAGAAGGACAGGCTTACTTCCTGGCACCCCCGCCTTTAGCCCGAGTCCTCCCACGGCCTTTAGGCTGATCCTTGGCCGGACAAACATCATCATTGAAGGAATTATCCATTAAATCCCCAAAAGAGCTAGAGAGACTACCCTCCTTCACCACAGCATTCTGAGAATCATCCATAGGAATCACAGCTGAATCTAATACAGCAAAAGTATTAACATTCCTTGACTTATCAGAAGAAGACTTGTCCACCACAGCCTTTCCACTTCCTTGTTTGCCCCCAGATTGTCTTGTGGTAGGAGGAGATTGCCGTGTAGGATTTGTAGAAACCTTGTCAACCAATGAACAAGCAGTCATCGCACTAATTGGTGGAACCTTCCCACTACTTGACTTAGGAGTGACACAAGTTAGAGAAGCCACATCCTGTGCTCCGCCAGAAGACTCTCCCAGGGAAGATGGGTTAGCTCCAGAGATACCAAGGGGACCCCCAGCAGCAGGGACATCACTATACCCAGGAACATGCATTGCATCAGGGCAAGCTGCATGAGCAACCCCATTTTTGCACTGAAAATCTGAGTGCCCAAATATCAAACACTTGGTGCAGCTAAGAGGTTTCCAAGGGTAATGGACATTGATAGTGGCAGAATTACCATTTGAATAGAGTACAGTCACATGATCACGTAGCACAGCTATCGCAAATATTTATGGTAAAACATATTCACGTCTATGGTAAAACATATTTATCAACTTCTACAAAAATTGAAAATCTAGACTCTGAAGCTAACAATATGAAATCTATATCCACAGCTATCGCAAATATGTACACGCGTGTACGTATCAAATCGATCTTAATTGAAAACAATTGAATCAGGAATTTTTTAATGTCCCTAACACAATAATACATTCCAAATTTGCCAAAAGTCATACAGATAGGGGAGTGATCAGTGACAAACATGTGATCAGTGACGAAAATGTTCACATTTAACAAATATATAATTTCGAGGTAGACCGTCCTGATTATAATATACCAAGCTACCTCCACCACAAATGGTGCCAAGTCTTAATTAAAAACACTAGAGTTGGGATTTTTCTAATGATGCTGACTTCTTTTTGTTATAATGTACGTACTTTTCTAGTTCTATTATAAGCATGGATTCATGGATAATAACAAAGCCAAGTGGCAAAATAGAATTTGGACTAGGTTGAGTTTCCGCTATCAACTAGACGGTGTTTTCGGATTTTTTTTTTCCAGTATTTTGCACTTGTTTTTCTACTATTATAGAATTTGGACTGTGTTGAGTTTCCGCCATTAACTAAACGGTACTTTCGGATTTTTTTTTAGGTATTTTGCACTTGTTCTTCTACTATTGAGACCAAGTCGTTTTCTCTTAACTAAATGGACTAAATTATACTTTTTGATAGAAATGAGTTGTCTTTTGCAAGAAGGAGATATTTGGTCTTTGCACTCCTCCCAATTTTCTTCATATTTATAATATCTTTTTAAATTTTTTTGTAAAATTACTCAAGAATTGTCCCCGCAAACCAGGTCAAATTCTTAATCTTGCGTCCGCCGCCGTTTGGGTAAGGTGAAGACAAAAAAAAAAAAAAGTAAATGAAAACTCAGGCTGATTACCTTGTAGCAGCCATCACCAAGTCCTTTAGCTTTTTCTTTTCAGAATCAGCGCTCAAGACCTGCAATTCGTCCAATAGTATAAAAAGAAAAAGAATGAATCATCGACATATCATAAATAAATAAATAAAAGAAAAAATCATCAACAACCAGGGACGGACCTAACTGGGCCGGCACAGGCCTGGGCCGCATCCTATTTTTATATTTTTTGATTTTATTCACTTCGTAAAATAATTGAAATTTTGTACACTAGTTTGGTTTTTCATTATATCTACAAGTTTAGGAATATAAAATGAAACATCGAGCTCACATAATTCTGGACGCCTTGATCTTAAATTTTTCTAGAAGTTCATTTTTTAATTTTTGTAAAAAAAAAATTCATAAAAAAACCAAAGAACAAGAACCACACGCAATTCAAAAATTATACTACACAAAATTTTACCCTTCGTCCTCAAGTTCAAATCTTGGTTCTACCTCGACACAACAACAGAAAGGAAGGCAATGACATGAAATTATATATAAGGTCATGTTTGGTACTCCCTCCGTCCCTTTTTAAGTGTTGACATTTCCATTTTGGGCTGTCCCTTAATAAGTGTGTGTTTTGAAAAGTTAATGGGTAAAAGTTTGTAGAATTATCATTTTGCCCTTTTGAAAAGTTAGTGGATAAAAAGTTAATGGGTAAGGGTGAAGGATAATTTTGGAAAGTGGAGGTAAAAGTTGATGTGAAAAGTGAAAAAGTTGATGTGAAAGGTGTAATGATGATGTTTTTTTAATAAGTTGGATTTACGAAGCAACACATTTAAAAAGGGACGGAGGGAGTAACATTTAAGGTTTTCTATTTGCCATTCTTTTTGTTTTTCCAGAAAACATGCTTGGCCAAAAAAAGTAAATTTTGGGAAGGATTTATTCTAAAAAAGCCATTTTTCACTATAAAAAATCTGTTTGTGAATCCTCGAAAGGTTCTTTTGCCAAAAACTGAGGTTAGATTTGGCTTAAAGACAAAAATAGGTCACTTTATTTAAAAAAAAATTAGTTTGTACTTTTCTGATCTCTCTTGTCGAAACAAACCAATCCACAAAATTTTAATGCAAATTAAACTAACAAGTGCATTTTTTTTTAAATTAGACCAAAAAAATAAGCCAACTAACTTACTAATTCAAACTTGGGCTCAACGCATCCTGAAAAATTAGTGTTCTAACTCGAAAAACAGTTTTGGAAAACAACAATTCTAAGTACCAAGAATAGTTACCTAGAAAGTGAAATCAGTGTCTCAAATTTACTCTGGCATTTTCCTTTGGAGAAGTATATACCTGGCTGATCATGAGAGAAGCTTGGCTCCAATGGAATGCAAAATAGCCAAGGATGCATCTATCAAACTCCTCCACCAATTTCACATAAAGCTCATCAGCATTTGGTTCATTTGCAAAATACTCATAGAGGCTAACCTCACAACTTTTGGACTTTTTCAAGTACTCAATAGCCAACTTGCACAGATGGGGACATTCATTTGCATCTTCAAATCCTATCTGCCTAGCTGTAAAACAAGAAGTAAGAAAAACACAGAAAACACCAATTCAAAATTTCAGCTGGGTATTTAAAATCAGAGGCGGTTCCAGAATTTCAGTTCAGCGACGAAGGAAATGTAAAAAAAAATACATTTACGGTATAAAATCCAAAATTATTTCTTCCTTGTTTTGTTGAAAACTTACCGGGATTGTTTGTCATTCCTATTCCTAATCTATTACATGGGGAGGGAAGAATGAGATTCGATTCCGGGGTACAGCCAATGTGGAGCGTCTAAGAGCTCTACCGCATGAGTTAGTCACCACTCGCATCAAGGGCGGATCTTAGAAGGAAAGGAGGTGGGCTATAGCCTAGGTGAAGTTTAAAAAAACAGGAAAAAAAACAAAATTTTATATGTAAAATTTTATCCTACCAAATTTTAGCCCACCTCATAGTTTGGTTAGCCCAGGGTAGATTTGTGTCCTAGATCCGCCATTGACTCGCATGTTAAGGGTTAATTTTTTCTTAAATAACCAAATAAAAAATAAAAAAAAACAATAATGTAGTGGTTGGATCATCATCTCTCTCCTTTTTCCGAGCAACGCCTCTCTCTCTCTCTCCCCTCTGGGGAGGGCAGATGGGAAGTGGGGCCAGAAGGGTTAAGAAGGGATGTGTAAATTTTGGATTTGCGGGTCTGCAGTGATGTAACTCTGCAGTGATGTAACTGACAGCAGAGTTATAATGAGACCAATTCCGCCGTTCATCTCGACACTGACAACTCGAATTTAATCTCAACTCCAAATAATCCGAGCACATTGCCGAGATGGACGGCCGGATGACCTTACTACACAAATTAAAATTCGAGCAGCATTCATTGCCGAAATGGACGGTCTGATGACCTCATTACAACTGCAAGTAGTAAGGCCCTCAAAACCCCAGAAACAAAACAAACGCCAGAGATGAGACAACCGGATTTCTATACGTGGCATCTTCCTATATCCCTTTCTATTGCGTTCGAACAAACAGGGCGTAAGTATAGATTGTATAGGACCCTGCTATGGGTACATAATTTTTTGTACAGAAATTGTACAAATCGCTCTCGGGGATTCACTTTTAGGTCCCACAAGAGTGATCCGAACCATTCATTATTTTTAGAACATTTTTCCGAGAGGACTCACAAAATTTCAGCTCAATCGGACGGTTAGAAGTGCTTGAACTAAAGTCTCACCGTTTCAATCACTTCTAACCGTGTGACTTTCAAGTAAATTTGGTATGATCCAAATAAAATATGCAACGGATATAAAATTTCACAAAAAATCACCGGTAGCCATGAAATTACAAATCGCATGAGATTGTATATAGCTCAAATATTAGATTTTGATCAAAGAAACGAACAAATAAACCCCCAAAATTTTCCAGTTGTGGTAGTAAAATATGATGGAAAATGCGCTCTGAGTGTGATTTTAGTGTCAAAGCTGTATACAAATTGTCAGATGAATGAATCTTGTCCATAAACCACATTTTCCGGGAAAATTTCACTAGACCAACAAGAAGGGAAAAAGGAAAGTAAAAACAGAGGATCGAGAAAGAAATTTACCAACATAATCGGAGAATCTTTCAAGTTTTCCGAAACGGCCAGAGGACTCGTTCGTGCGTAATACCGGCACTATAACTTGATCTTTTGATATCTCTTTTTTAGCCTTTTGTCGCCGGTGATGGACGGCTGCGGCAGCGGCGGCGGCGGAGATGATTCCAATGGAGGTTGCGGCCAGGATGTGTGCAACGGTAATAGCCTTGCCATGGCCATCTGTAGCTTGAATAGAGAAATTATTGTCATTAGGAGGGAGAAACATGTACAGAAATGCAATCACACAGAGTTACAGAAGCATTTTCTGTATAGGAGATCTGATGTCCAAGAGGGAGGAGGAGAGATCTCTGGAGAGAGAGATTTACCTTTCTGCATGATTTATTTTGCTAATTAAAGAAGAGAAGAGCCACTGAATCAGCTGGAGAAATTGGGATGGAATCTTGGTGGGGGATTGAGGATTTGGGAAGAAGATATGGAAATAAGCTTCATTTATGTAATAGAAGTAGTTGACAATAGTAGTAGCTTCTGAGGTTCTACTACTCTTTTTTTTATTTTTTAACTGAAGTTCTGCTTCTCACACAATTGACTCAGGTAGTAAAAATTATAAAAGTAAGTTCTTCTGAATCTGCTAGTCTCGGTGTAGATGGTCAGCTTTTGAGTGAGTGGACCGGAAAGAGAATTAGTTGAGGTGCATATAAACTGACCTAAACACACCTAACCGTGAATGGTCCCAGTTGAGGGGGGAAAATAAAAAACAAAGATGTGAGGGTGCTTTGGAAAGAAAAAAAAAAAATTTATTCGTGATTTTTGGATTATAGAAATCTAATAATCCAACTAAAGTTTGGCTTAAAGATAAGACAATGTACGAAATGACTGTTTAATCCAATAATCCTAATATTCTTCTATACTAAAATAACCCAATAAGCCAAAACAGAGAGCTTATTTTTATTGGGAAATGGCTGTTTAAGCCAATGATCTAATAATTTAGGATTTTTTTTTTTTTGACAAAACAACCATATTTTGGCTAAAAAGGCTATTTGGATTATTTTTTTGCCTTTATTCAAAAAAAAATAATTGTACTTCTTAGTTTCTTGTCAACCTTTTTTTTGGATCATTGATTCGTCTCAGACAAAGGAAATGAAAGAGTAAAAAATTATGATCCAAACTCAAAAATTTTTAAATAAAGCCAGAAAAAATATGAATTTTTTTTGCTTATTTTGCTCTTTAGTAAAAAAAAAATCTGATGATAATTTTACTTTTTTGGTTCTTCTCGTCGAGACAAGCTAATAATTCACAAAAATTTGACATGAAAGTAACTAATGGGAAATTTTTTTTGAATAACAACAGAAAAATAATCTACGTGGCTTATTTAGCCAAAACAAACCTCATGACTGGTCTCATTGGTTGGAGTCATTAACTACAGGTGTCAGAACAAAAAAAAAAACTTTGGGTTCTAGATTTCAAACTATGGGTGCACCATTTTGGTGTACATCAAATATATCTTTTGCACACCAAATATATTTTTCTGGTAAAATATTTAGTAGATTTTCATACTTTTTTGCTATTATTTGTACTTGCTTTCATTTTTGTTCATGTGAATTTTATAATAATTCACTTTCATATCCAAAGTTAATAAGTGAAAAGATAATATTCTAATACTGTGGCGATGAGTTCCTCTTGGTCAGAATTGACATCAGCGAAATGAGTCCCCTTGTATTGGGCCAATGTGCTTTTAAACAAAAAAGAAACGTTTTTATTTTATTTTATAAAGTCATTTAAATTCTAAATTTTATTTACATAACATAAGTAGACTTTATTTACTACTACATTTTGTTCACATTTAACATATATATTTTATTATACATGTATTTAAAATTTTATTTACAATCTCATTTAGTTCTAACTAGTTAAATTACTTCCTAACCAAATTCTAATTAGTCCTAACCAAATTCCTAAGTAGCCTAACTAGACATCATTTCTCTCCATCAAAATGTCAACTTCTCTTGTCAATCCATGTTTAACCAATTTTGTTTACCTTTCAAAATCAGCCAATAAGTTGTGATCAAAGCCTTCCCTTAACCTCCAAACAAAACCCCTCCTCAAGCACCCTATTATCCTTGGGTTTATGAACCTAAACCACTTGCCCTTTTACCCCCTCTCCCCCACTCCGAAAATCACCCACAACTCATTTATTTTCTGCTGCAAACTTCCTAGAAGAAAGAGAAAGGGAGAGCTAGGTACAACAATGGAGTTTTAGGAGAGAGAAACTCAAGTGGGTTTATTATACACACACATCCACACGAAATTTCTGAATTTTAAACCTTCTTATACCTTCTCATACACCACCAAGCTCCAACCGTTCACCTCAACGCCACCCCGTGGCCTTCTCTCCGGTCATCTTCTCCGTTTACATTTTTTTCGCCAAAAATCTCTTTTTCACGCTAAGACTTCGGAGGAGAGGTAGATTAATTTTTACCCACTTCCCCTAAGTATATTATGATGTGTATTAGTTGTTTTTATAAGTTAGAAGTGAAAAGAATGTAACCCGTGCATCAAAACAATACCCAAACACTGCTTTTTCTTTTTGTGGTTCAAACTATTTGGCTCCATACTTGTTTTAACGTGGTTTTACAAAATGATGAGAGAAAGTATTTTTTTATCAATTTCAAACTTTCTTTTCAAATTTATGTGATTTTTTTTTTTTTGGAATTAAAATTATTTTTGTTCCATTCCTGATTGGTGTAATATTGGATAGTTTGAAGTTTGTTTTCCTTTTATCATTTATCAATGGGTCCCTGTTTGTAAGCAATGGTTTTCTCAAACCTTTTCATTTTCATTTCATAATCATGATTAGAACTAGCATTTATTTTAGAAATATATTATTTTTATTTTATCTAGTAAAAATTGTGATTAACTACTTTATGAAAGAAATCTAATATTAATTATTATTATGATTTAGAAATATGTTATTTTTTTTAAACAGTTTTGATCAAGTTTGTGATAAGTTTTCTAAACATTTTTTTATAATAAGTGTTTATAATAACAAATTTACTTTTTTTTATAATTTGTACACTAGATTGATAAGTAAAATGTAATTATTTTTTTATAATTAGTTTAGATTAGTATATTATATTTTGACATTTAAATGTAAATGCTAAATTATGATAAATTCTTAACTTGTTTTTACCTATTAGGAAAATTTATATTTTATTTTTCCTAGAGTTTTATTATTTTACATTAAAAGGATTTTTAAATTATTATTATTAGAATTTATCTCTTATAAACATTTTGAGATCAAATATCTTATTTTTATTTTATTTTTATTTTTATATTGATGAAATTATCAAAAGGCTTAAGAATATAAATTTAATCCCCTTTGTTACAAGGTCAAATATTAAGTTACCAATAAAACTATGTGTTAAGTCACGACAAACCCAAAAGTCACTTGGACTAATCCCGAATAAATTATGTGAATTGCATGCACGCTATTAACTGTCATATCATTTTGTTCTTTATTTATTTATCGCTTTGCTTCTCTTGTTGTGCGTACTTGTCATAAAATCGTTGAATGATAGAATGGACACTTAGGTTCCCGGGTTGGGTGATCGTACGCAGATATCACATAGACGATGAGGATAATGGAAAAGTAAATTGGAATTGATTGATGGGGAGTTACCCCGAGATTGTTGTTGAATGGCAGTTTCGCCAAGTGATTGTTTCGGAGGATTGTTTGGCAGTCTGCCATGATTTCGAAACCCTAGGATATGACACTCTGTGATTTGCTTCATTTGAATTCTGAGGCGTTATAAGGGTGGAAGTATTATAGACCAGTTTCGGCTATATACCTACAGGACCTGGCAGTTGCCATACGTAGCCCAGTGGTACAGTTTCGTCCCTGGGAAATTCATCCTTGCGAGGCGGCTGACGGCTGGATTAAGTACGTAACTTATACCTTCCGTCGGGGCTCCCGAGTGAAGGGCAAGCAAGGGGGGAGTAAATCACAGTTTGGTCATAGTCCTTAGTGGTTAACCGGGAGGAAAGTTCTCTAGGTTGAGAACTTAGATGAACATGTAAGTTAATGGCTAGTAATGAAATCAGCTATGTGTTTAATTTCTGCTTTACGATTTATTTCCTGTTTATTCCTTTAATTACCACTTTTCAATCATATATGTTGTACTTGTATGTTAAGCAAGGGTAGGTGGGTAAGAGTTAGCTATTGAGTGATTTATCGCTCACGGTGTTGCACTTCGTGTGACCCTGGTATAATGCCATGATGTTGCTTTGCGACTCGGACGTATTATGCCAGATTGTGATCAAACAGGAGGTGTAGGTGTCGAGGGCGACGCTTATTTTGGAACAGAAGGCTTTCCAGTGGATCAGGCTCAAGAGGAGCATTGGGATCAAGATCTCAACCTTAACCTGTAGAGCCAATCTCCCTTATTTTTGTGTTGGAAAACTTTAATTTAATTTCCCAACAAAGTACTATGTTATTGTTGTAATCGAACTAAGACAATTATGTTATTTCCGCTGTTTATTTTATGAGATCCTTTCTATTTATATTAATCTTTTATTAAATGATTTAAAATTAATGCTTCCGAAAATCGGGGCGTTACAACTTGGTATCAGAGCTATAGGTTCAAACCCTCGACCTTGGGTAGATTGGGTAGATCGCTTTCCCGAAAGTATAACCTGGGTAGTTAATACTCTTATCTATAACTAATGTTATGCTCTATTATACTTAGTCTAGTTAAATTTATCTTGTAGATGGATATATGTATATAAATAAATAAATAAATTTCTTATTGTGAACGTATATACTAATTAAGCCTAAATTGATCTTAAATGTCCCGGATGTCCCTATTGTATATGCTTTGAGGTGCAAGCCCAATTGACCAACCCCAACCAACAGCACGAGTATGGTCACTACACCGACGTGGGATGAGCCGGAGTACATATTAAAATCCTCGGGATAAACGTGGAATCAATGGGGAATTATGGATCCAAATACAAGCCGGAAAATGCGGATCAATCACGATATCAAGAAAGGTGAGGATGTCGAGGAGGACTCTCATTGTCCAATGGAGAAGAGAGAGACATTTCTTTCCCATGGCCCCGTGATTTCTTTCCGAACAAAGAACCACATTCTAAAACATGAAGCGCAAGATGATCAATGATGACACAATTTATCAACGGCCGGAAACCGGCATGGAATGACGCACCCATATGTCTCTTATCGCTTGCCATCGCCGGGAAGAAGAAGGGAAGACTCACCGAATCGGAGCCACTACCCCCACCACCCGAGTCAAGGGGCTTGCAAGTGGGTCCAAAGTATTCACCACCTCAAATCTTGACCCAAATACATATGTTTATCATTGAGATATCTTGTACTTGGAAGCTTCGAGCACGGCCTTACTACTTAGGCCCAAGATCTCTATCTCCTTGCCAACACCAAGATTATCGCGGTTTGCAGATTAGAGTTCTTTTTCCCACACCCAAGTGACTACTAGCCCCCCAAGACCCGTCAAGTGTCATATCGCCAAACTTGGATGGGAGAGACCTCGATGAGCTTTTGTGTATCCCTCGGGGATGAAGATGGACCAAGGGTGATAGTCTTGTAAATGTTACTAATTGTAGATACCCTTGAACAAGAAAACATGATTGGTTTACTTTCTTGTAATTTTCTCAAGGTGGTAACATGTAAAATGGATGTAAACCCACAATCTTTGGTTATCTATGAAATCATCATTATGTTTATCATTTAGTGAAGATTTAGTATTTTTGAAACATGTAAGCTCTCGGCATTATTAGTATTTGTATTCTCCTTTCATTTATGAAAACTAGAACCCTTGGATTCCTTTTAAAATCATTAAATCATTTAAATGATTTAGATTTTTGAACATGTATTATGACTAAACGTATGAAAACTAGAACCCCCTCTTAACATTAAAATTCAAACCTTGTAGATGGTCGAATTAAGAAACGGCACCCAAACGAATGGCCACGCTAATGGCCAAGCTAACGGTACTGGTAATGGAGTTCCAGACCTTACCCAGTTGCTTCAGGCAATAGCAGCTGCCGCCGCCAATTTGGCCCCACAAGCTAACCAGCGAATTCCCTTACGCCATCAGATGAACAGGAGCCAGATGCTCGACACCTTCTGCAAACGCCGACCTCCAATCTTTTATGGAGAACCAGACCCTACTGCTGCTGAGGCGTGGTTTAAACAAATCACCAAATTACTGGAGGTTCTCAATGTGGAGGATGCAGGCGACCGCATCGCGCTAGCTTCCTTCCAACTACAGGGAGAAGCAGATCATTGGTGGGATTTACTCAAAACCACCCAGAATGTCGAGACCATGACATGGAAGAACTTTGAGGATGCCTTTAATGACAAATACTTTCCAGCCCCAGTGAAACAGGCCATGCTTCAAGAGTTTCTAGATCTCAGACAGGGAACTCGCACCGTGACTCAGTATGCGGCACGCTTTGAGGAGCTGGCACGTCACGCAGGAGATCTCATAAAAACAGACGATGCCAAAGCTAGAAGGTTTGAATGGGGATTGGATATCTCGATGAGAGGGACTGTGATGTCTCATGATTTCAAGACCTACGCACAGGTGTTAAAGTGCGCACTGATGATTGAAAGAGAATCATTAGACGCGAAAGGGAAAGGCAAGGTCGGAGGTACCAATGCGGGAGGACCAATTCGAACCAACAGCAACCAGAGCAACAACCGAGGATACGCAGCAAAACCCTACTACCAGAACAACCAGCGCCCCCAGCAACAAAACCAGCCATGGCGTCCAGGCCAGGGACAGGGGCCGAACCAAGCGCGAGGTCGCAACAATGAGTTAGTCCGTTGCTTCAACTGTCAAGAGTTGGGCCACTTCAAAAGCCATTGCCCCAAGCCACTGGGACAGAACAATAATTATGGGGGTTATCAGCAGCCTAGACAGATAGGCTATGGGAATCAAAACCCAAACCAGAATCAGAAACAGAATCAAGGAGGGCAGAATCAACAGAGGACAAATTGGAATCAGCAGCAGAATCGCCCGTATCAGAATCAGGGGAATCAGGGCGCGAAACAGAATCAAGGAGGCAGGATTTTTGCTCTGCAGGGTGACGAAGAGCAAGACCCGACAGTGATCAGAGGTACACTCATACTATTCAGTACCTGTATACAAGCACTATTTGATTCCGGAGCATCGCACTCATTTATATCAACTGCATGCATGAAGTCCCTTGGACTAGAAACAGAACCCCTAGGATCAGCAATGCGTGTCACTTCGCCGTTAGGGGGAAATATCTCTGTAGGTCTAGTCTGTAAGGCGTGCGAATTAGAAGTCTCTGGACTGAGGCTGACTTGTGATCTGCGAGTCATCGATATGACCGAGTTCGACGTAATTTTGGGAATGGATTGGCTGTCTACGCACAAAGCTGTCATAGACTGCCATCGAAAGATGGTGACGGCTTACTCGAAGGACGGGACGTGCTTCAAATTTAAGGGGGATAGACAAGACGCCCCTGCTATGACGACAAGACGGTCCAAATGGCATAACCAGTTGTCTGGTTGGTTAGCGAGCTTGACGCTAGAAGAAGCAGACCGAATGGAGTTGGGATTACCGCCCATCGTGTGCGAGTACGAGGACGTATTTCCCGAGGAGCTGCCCGGACTGCCACCACAGAGGGAGTTAGACTTCACGATCGAATTACAGCCAGGAACTGCACCGATCTCTATGGCACCCTATCGAATGGCGCCGGCCGAGCTTAAGGAACTGAAGATTCAGTTGCAAGAACTGCTAGATAAAGGGATATATCCGACCAAGCACTTCGCCGTGGGGAGCACCCGCTCTATTTGTCAAAAAGAAAGAAGGAACCCTACGATTGTGTATCGACTATCGTCAACTCAATCGTGCAACTATCAAGAACCGTTATCCGCTACCAAGGATCGATGACTTGTTTGATCAATTGAGAGGAGCGACCTGTTTTTCAAAGATCGATCTCCGATCCGGGTATCATCAACTGCGCATTAGGGATAGCGATATCCCAAGGACCGCATTCCGGACTCGATACGGCCACTACGAGTTTGTAGTGATGCCCTTCGGTTTAACCAACGCTCCAGCCGTGTTCATGTGTCTTATGAACAAGATCTTCACACCATACCTAGATCGATTCGTCGTAGTATTCATTGACGATATCTTGGTGTACTCTCCTAGTGAACAAGAGCACGAACAACATCTGAGGATCGTATTGCAAACACTACGCGACAATCAGCTGTACGCTAAAGCTAGCAAGTGCGAGTTCTGGATGAAGGAGGTTAAATTCCTAGGACACGTGGTGTCAGCTAAAGGAATCTCTGTGGACAACAGCAAGGTGGAAGCCGTGATGGATTGGAAGCGGCCAACTACAGTATTTGAGATCAGAAGCTTCTTGGGATTGGCAGGATATTATCGAAGATTTATTCCAGATTTTTCTACACTGGGAAAACCGATGACTCGGCTAACACAGAAGGGAGTCAAGTTCGAGTGGAATGAAGCTTGTGAAAAGTCATTCCAAGAACTCAAAAGGAGACTAACCAGTGCACCGATACTAATTATTCCGGAAAGGAATGTTGGGTATGCGGTCTACTGTGACGCATCAAAGGAAGGTTTGGGTTGCGTTTTAATGCAGAACGGGAAGGTGATTGCCTTTGGATCACGACAATTGAAGCCTCATGAGAAGAACTACCCCACACATGATTTGGAGCTAGCCGCTGTGGTCTATGCCCTTAAGACCTGGCGCCATTATCTTTATGGGGAGCAATTCGAAGTCTTCACCGACCACAAGAGCCTAAAGTATTTATTCACTCAAAAGGAGTTGAATATGAGACAGAGGAGATGGATGGAATACATGGATGACTACAGTTTCACCCTGTCATATCATCCGGGAAAGGCAAATGTCGTGGCCGACGCCCTAAGTCGAAAGAACCGGGGATTATTGGCTAGTCTGGCTATGAGAGAGTGGAAAATGATGGAAGCAATCGACGAATTCAGACTACAACCGACCGCCAACACTGGAGGGGCTTGCCTTTTTGCAATGATCGCTACGCCAGCACTCCACAGGGAGATTTTGTTGGTTCAGACTTTCGATCAAGAGTGTGATTTCATCAGGCACCGTTTGTCAGTTGGGCAGGCAACTACAGGATGGACAATTCATGCTGACAAGAGCCTTAGATTCAAGGATCGTATCTTTGTACCAGATTTGAACACCCTTCGAGAAGCAGTTTTAAAAGAATTCCACCAGTCGAGCTTCGCAGTTCATCCTGGTGGTAATAAAATGTACCAAGACCTTCGCCGACAATACTGGTGGGGAGGAATGAAGAATGACGTAGCCAAATACGTGTCTACGTGTCTGACTTGTCAACAAGTGAAAGCTGAGCACCAGAAACCTGGGGGTACACTTCAACCCCTACCGATCCCAGGGTGGAAGTGGGAACACATCACGATGGATTTTGTGACGGGATTGCCTAGGTCACCTCAGTCTAACACTGCCATTTGGGTGATTGTCGACCGATTAACCAAATCAGCACATTTCCTTCCGGTAAAGATGACGGATACCATGGAGTACTTTAGCAGGCTTTACATCAAGGAGATCGTACGATTACATGGAGTGCCTCTTTCCATCGTATCTGATCGTGACCCGCGCTTTACTTCAAAATTTTGGCAGAGCCTACAACGAGCTATGGGAACCAACCTTCATCTGAGCACTGCTTTTCACCCGCAGACGGACGGACAATCCGAAAGGACGATTCAGACCCTTGAGGATATGCTCCGAGCTTGTGCTCTAGATTTTGAAGGAAACTGGGAGCGACACCTACCACTAGTCGAGTTTGCTTACAACAACAGCTATCAAGCAAGTATTGAGATGGCTCCTTATGAAGCACTATACGGACGACCCTGTAGATCGCCTATCTGCTGGACTGAAGTCGGAGAATCAAGCTTGCTTGGTCCAGAACTGGTTCGAGAGACAACGGAGAAGGTTCAAGTTATTCGTCAGCGACTGTTGACTGCTCAAAGCCGACAAAAGAGTTATGCCGACAAGAGGACTAGACCATTGTTCTTCAATGTTGGGGATCATGTATTTTTGAAGATCAAACCACGACGAGGAATCATTCGATTCGGCAAGAAAGGGAAGTTGTCGCCGCGCTATATCGGACCTTTCGAGATTTTGGAAAGGATTGGAGAGATGGCTTATCGGCTAGCACTGCCGCCTCAGATCGCCAAGGTTCACAATGTGTTTCATGTATCAATGTTGCGTAAGTACATGGCGCATCCCTCTCACATACTCAACTGGGAAGAAGTAACACTAAACGAAGACACAACTTTTGAAGAACAAGCAGTGGAGATCCAAGACCATGGTGAAAAGAGCATAAGGGGCAGGACCATCAAATTAGTCAGGGTCTTGTGGAGGCACCGAGGAATTGAAGAGTCAACGTGGGAACGCGAAGACGCAATGCGCGCGAATTATCCACATCTCTTTCCATCGGAAGGTACTTCCTAATTTCGAGGACGAAATTTTGTTAAGGGGGATAGGTTGTAACGGTCCGTTATTTTATTTTATTTTTATTTTATAAAGTCATTTAAATTCTAAATTTTATTTACATAACATAAGTAGACTTTATTTACTACTACATTTTGTTCACATTTACAGGTATGTATATATATATATATATAGATATATACATGTATGGGTAACCATTTAGTTTCCAATCTCATTTAGTTCTAACTAGTTAAATTACTTCCTAACCAAATTCCTAAGTAGCCTAACTAGACATCATTTCTCTCCATCAAAATGTCAACTTCTCTTGTCAATCCATGTTTAACCAATTTTGTTTACCTTTCAAAATCAGCCAATAAGTTGTGATCAAAGCCTTCCCTTAACCTCCAAACAAAACCCCTCCTCAAGCACCCTATTATCCTTGGGTTTATGAACCTAAACCACTTGCCCTTTTACCCCCTCTCCCCCACTCCGAAAATCACCCACAACTCATTTATTTTCTGCTGCAAACTTCCTAGAGAAAGAGAAAGGGAGAGCTAGGTACAACAATGGAGTTTTAGGAGAGAGAAACTCAAGTGGGTTTATTATACACACACATCCACACGAAATTTCTGAATTTTAAACCTTCTTATACCTTCTCATACACCACCAAGCTCCAACCGTTCACCTCAACGCCACCCCGTGGCCTTCTCTCCGGTCATCTTCTCCGTTTACATTTTTTTCGCCAAAAATCTCTTTTTCACGCTAAGACTTCGGAGGAGAGGTAGATTAATTTTTACCCACTTCCCCTAAGTATATTATGATGTGTATTAGTTGTTTTTATAAGTTAGAAGTGAAAAGAATGTAACCCGTGCATCAAAACCGATGGTAAATACCCAAAAAGTGTTGTAAAGAATGAACTCCATACTTGTAAACCACTGGTTTACAAAATGAAGAAGGAAAGTATTTTTTATCAAAGTTTCTCCAAAACTTTAGTTAAATGATTTATAAAGAAATGTGTTAAACTTGTTAAAATTATACTTTTTTGTTGTATTCCTACGTGTCCAAGTAAAGGGTTTGAAATTTATTTTCCTTAATTTATTACATGTGGGATCCCATGTTAGAAGACTTAATGGTTTTCAAATCTTTTTGCATTATTGTAATTTTTAATTTCCCAAACAATTAAACTAGCTTAATTTGAGATTTTATTTTTCATTAGAAATGCTTAAATCCTTTATAACTACTCTTATTATGTAACTAGTAAAAATGAGTATTAAAATTTAAAAATATTACTAATATATTTATTTTAAATATTTTTTGATTAGATGTTTAGATGTAAATAAACATTTTTTTTAATAAGTCAAGTGTTTAATGATAATTTTTACTTTAAATTTTATAATTTGTACACTAGATTAAGATTTTTGACTAAATAAAATGATTAGTCATATGTATATTTTAATCTATTTTAAATTCTTTTTTTGTTTTTGGCCTATTAGCAATATTTTTTTATTTTTAAGATCCTATAGTTTTATTAAGACAACCCTTAAAAGGATTTTTTTATTATTGTTATTAGAATTTATCTGCTATAAACATTTTGAGATCAAATATCTTATTTATTATTTTTATGTTTATATTGATGAAATTATCAAAAGGCTTGCGAATATAAATTTAATCCCCTTGGGTTATAGTTACAAAAAAATTAAAAAATAAAAAAATCAAACTATGTGTTAAGTCACGACAAACCCAAAAGTCACTTGGACTAATCCCGAATAAATTATGTGAATTGCATGCACGCTATTAACTGTCATATCATTTTGTTCTTTATTTATTTATCGCTTTGCTTCTCCTGTTGTGCGTACTTGTCATAAAATCGTTGAATGATAGAATGGACACTTAGGTTCCCGGGTTGGGTGATCGTACGCAGATATCACATAGACGATGAGGATAATGGAAAAGTAAATTGGAATTGATTGACGGGGAGTTACCCCGAGATTGTTGTTGAATGGCAGTTTCGCCAAGTGATTGTTTCGGAGGATTGTTTGGCAGTCTGCCATGATTTCGAAACCCTAGGATATGACACTCTGTGATTTGCTTCATTTGAATTCTGAGGCGTTATAAGGGTGGAAGTATTATAGACCAGTTTCGGCTATATACCTACAGGACCTGGCAGTTGCCATACGTAGCCCAGTGGTACAGTTTCGTCCCTGGGAAATTCATCCTTGCGAGGCGGCTGACGGCTGGATTAAGTACGTAACTTATACCTTCCGTCGGGGCCCCCGAGTGAAGGGCAAGCAAGGGGGGAGTAAATCACAGTTTGGTCATAGTCCTTAGTGGTTAACCGGGAGGAAAGTTCTCTAGGTTGAGAACTTAGATGAACATGTAAGTTAATGGCTAGTAATGAAATCAGCTATGTGTTTAATTTCTGCTTTACGATTTATTTCCTGTTTATTCCTTTAATTACCACTTTTCAATCATATATGTTGTACTTGTATGTTAAGCAAGGGTAGGTGGGTAAGAGTTAGCTATTGAGTGATTTATCGCTCACGGTGTTGCACTTCGTGTGACCCTGGTATAATGCCATGATGTTGCTTCGCGACTCGGACGTATTATGCCAGATTGTGATCAAACAGGAGGTGTAGGTGTCGAGGGCGACGCTTATTTTGGAACAGAAGGCTTTCTAGTGGATCAGGCTCAAGAGGAGCATTGGGATCAAGATCTCAACCTTAACCTGTAGAGCCAATCTCCCTTATTTTTGTGTTGGAAAACTTTAATTTAATTTCCCAACAAAGATCTATTTATATTAAACTTTTATTAAATGATTTAAAATTAATGCTAAAAATCGAAC
The DNA here is from genome assembly GCA_016920895.1 of Vaccinium myrtillus. Lineage (NCBI taxonomy): Eukaryota > Viridiplantae > Streptophyta > Magnoliopsida > Ericales > Ericaceae > Vaccinium > Vaccinium myrtillus. The sequence goes on along the minus strand of JADGMU010001184.1, from coordinate 48,370 downwards.
TATAGAATGATTAACAAAGTTCCATTTTAAACCATTATTGATGATTCTTTTCATTTATATTCGAATTTTTTAAATGGTTAAATCTTGTGCTAATTTATAGGCGAGGAAAGGGTTGCTCCCTCCTCCTCCCTCTACCCTCCCGATGAGTTTTGTAAGCTTTTAGTAGCTGCTGACTTGGATTCTAGTGGTGATTCCTTCATCAAAAAAAAAAAAAAAGAATGATGCCTTAAATTACGGAATCAAACTTGATAGTTCAATATTTACTCGCAAAACAATCACTAAAAAAATCTTGGCCCTGTTCAGTTTAGAGTTTTGTTTTAGTTTTGGTTTTGTTGTCATCATCATTTTCCTCATTTCTCTCTCTATCTCTCTCCACTTATTACACCTACTTACATCACCAAAATTAAATTAAACTACAAACCAAACACAACCCTTGTGATTTTGATGACTACTACCCGTGGGCCGTGGTGCAGGACCACTTAAAATCTTGTGTGATACTCCTTTTAAGTGGACGATAAGTTCTTTTAGCAAATCTCAAAGTACATTATTGTGCTACCGCACAAGCACAGCCCACAAAAGTTAATGGGTCACTCTCTCCTTCTAAAATATTCTGGAATGTAGCAACGCGAGCTTATCCACTCCAAATTCTTGGAATCGGAGAGCCTATAGTGAGCAACTCATTACATGCTATGTAGTGAGAATCTCAACGGTCCATTCTTGTTTTGGGCGGTCCGGATCTTAATTTAATTGTTCGCGCGAACAATTACATTATTCACTCTTTTAGATCCGGACCGTTCAAAACAATTTTAACGGCCGAAATTCACTCACTCCCCCCGCTCCCAAATTTCTTATTGGTTCAACGGTTTGCAGTGTTTCGGTCAGTTTACGCGCACTTCAACTGATCTCTTTTTTGATCTGGTGAAAGACATGTCATCCGCACCGAGAATGGAAGATTCACAATAAATTACTTTCTTGCAGACGTTTGACCCCAAAAAATAGACTGACCCAAAACATCTAATTCTAACTAATTGTATGGGGAACAAAGACACTGACCAACTGGACTAATCTTTGGCTCACTCTAATTAGTCTCCAGACGCATGAATACAAAGACTCACAATTCGTTGAGAGCCTATATACACAATCTGCATTTATGCGTGTCTACAAGCATTTTTGTTCTCCACTAATCTTCCCATTTATGGGTATCAGTTTTGCTAACGAAAGCTCACAGGGTTTTCATTAAGCGCAAAAAAAAAGACAACAAAATTAAATAAAGACAAAAAAAATAATTCAACTCCTTTATTTGGCCAAAACCAGCCTTAATTAGTTCCCTTTAGTTTAGGGGATTAATGAGCCATGTCCAACTATATACGATCGCGAACACAAGATGAGGGCCAAACTGCAATTATTTGTTCTATTTTTTTGTTTCTTTTTCCGTTTATTTTGTTGCATAATGTTATCTTCTTTCATGTCTCTGTACAAGTACTTATTACTCCCTCCGTCCAATTTAAATGTCCTCTACGGAAAATCGAGTTTTTTAAGAAGTTCAATTTTTTACTCTAAATTTTCAAAAGTAACCTTAAAAACTGTGATCCAATTAAATGTATTTAAATTGTTTATATCATTCAATATGAATCTCGAAAAATATGTCATATGGATCTTGTTCGATAGATTTCAATTAATTCTATTATACAAAATTTTCAAAATCATGAAAAATATTATATGTTGAAAGATATTGTCAATTTAAGAATGATATGAATATCAAAAACTGTCAAATCAATGAGTATCTTTTAGGGGTAGAATTGAAAGTTTGGTATATTTTGATGGTTATTTATAGAAAGTGGACGCTTATTTTGGGACATCCCAAAATAGAAAGGTGGACATTTAAAATGAGACGAGTTCAAATTTCTGACAAATTATAAATAAAATGATAATAAACGGCAATGGCAAAACCACAATCAGTGAGTTCGAATTTTCTGCCACCGGCGTTGTGATTGAGAAGACCCAGAAAGAAATCCGTCGGGGACGATTTTGTGTAACTACGTAATCAAGATATGCACGCACCAAATTGAAATCTGGTTGCAATTTTGTAAAGCTTTAGAGAGAGAAAAATAAGGAATGATAAATTACAAATCAAAGAGGGTGTTTTTGTCTTCAAAAGAAATTGTCTGCAAAACCATTCTCGGCAAATAGGAGCGTGCACTGCACTCTACAGTATTACGGATATTGTGACGGTGCATTTTAGTTCAGAAAACCACAGGGTTAATGTGGTCAAGTTGAAAGGTTAGGGAGGTAATCCGCACAAGCCTCAAACCATAACGGCCCGTTTGGATGACGTATTAGTTTGAGAGAGATTAAATAGTAAGGGGAGATAAAATAGTAGGGGTGATTAAATAAGAAGGGTGGACCCACATTGATGTGACAGTTAAGAATGGAGGTTAAATAGTACATGGTTTGGATGAGGGATAAAAAAAGAGGAATAAGGAGAGTGGATGATGTAAAATCATGTCAAAAGACATATTTGCCCTTTCATATGCTCGTCTCAGATTATTAATTAAATCAATTATATAATTTAAAAAATAATTAATTTGTTATATTTAACAAAAATTAGCTATAATAAGTCCTCCTAATAATTTTTGTATAAATTAAAATCATTAAATATTCAAAACATGTAATTTTTAAACGTGTAATAAAAATACTCATAAATTAATTGCATATTTTTTGTTTAACAATTTTTTCCAAATCCAAAAAAAGTGACAAGGAGAACAGTTAAACAATTTAAAAAATTTTGTTTTAACATTTTTTTCTCAAGTATATATTTTTTTAAAGAAGATAATAAATGGAAAACTAGTTTTATCATATGGGGTCATAATTTAGGACTTGAGTGAATTACCAAATTAAATATAGGGTGGTGAAGTGTAATTTTTACCCTTAAAACCCCAATATCTGTCGTCTGTTCTTTTTCTTCTTCTTTCTGAACCCACCGAGAACCAGACGACCGGCGGCAATCCGACGAAATGAACAGCGACGGTCTGATAAAAGCGAAGGTGATGGTCTGGTAAATCCCTCACCCAGATACATTTTTTTTCCCTGATTATTTGTATTTTTAGAAATTTCTAGATCTGAAAATTTTCATTTCTCTAGTTGTTGGATGATCTGGGGTACACAAGTAATTTGCCCACCTTCATCCCCCATGACTAAATACAAGCACCCCTCCCCCTGCTTGTATTTAGTCCGGGTTCTCCCACATTATTTAGCCGGCGGCTATTTAGTCGGGGTGACTTTTTTTGCTCCCAAACCATGGGCTAAACGTCCAATCACCTCCTCATCCGGCCGGATTCCTTCATCCCTCTTCTTAGTACTCCATCCAAACGAGGCCTACGGGGTAAAATGGACTTTACCCTAGAATTTGTTTATTCAGTAGGTGGACATGCTTATCATGTTTTCAGAATTTGTTTATCCAGTTCCACAAGAAAAAGAAGTAGTGGACATGCTTATCATGTTTTTAGGGGAAATTATTATTATCATGATTATTATTATTTTTGAGGCAGCTATAAGCTGGGAGAGTTCTAATTTTCATTTAATTTTTTTGATGTTTTTGTTGCGTGTTTTTATATTGATCAACTTACTACTAGTATATTGTTCATGAACTTTTTAAAAAGTTATTGAACAAAATATTTTAATTTTCAATTCGTTTCAACGAAAGAAATAAAAAATATAGACAATATGGACCGGATTTGGTTTATTTGACAATTCAGAAAAGTAAGATTTTTTTACCCGAAACTAACAAAAGATGAGAAAAAAGGTTTTAAAAAAAAAAACCTCAAAATCGTGTTTTCATTTAAAATTAAAAAATAAGAATGTAAAGTGTGCTATTTGAGTTACTTGCTTAGTTAGGCATCACCCTTGTACACTTGTATACGGGACTTGTATACGGGAAGGTCATGGATCAACCCTTGCAACAAGAAGCGATTGATCTAATGCTCTGTTTGGATGGCAGCAATCTCGAGAGGGAATGAGAATGTGATGTCTTCTTTTCATGATTTCAATGTTTGGATCAAACAAGAATATGAATGTGATTCCATGTATTTTTTATTCCGGCGTTTGGAACAGTCAGGAATAGGAATGTGATTCCTGATGACACATTCAACCAGGAATCACATTCCCAAACTGAGTAGGAATTTGATTCCTCCCTTACCCCATATGAATCTCAGATTCCAGGCACATTCATTAAGAAAAGGAAACGTGGACTTTAATAACTTTCCAAAATAATTGTTTCCCACGTAAGATTACTAAATTAATCCAAACACCGAAATAAAATTACTCCAGGTATCAAATTCCTAGGAATTAGATCCTCGGTAATCATATTCCTATTCCTAGGAATTAAAACATGTTCTTCCCCCCATTTTTGTTTTCTTTTATAGTTGAAGGTACCCATCTGGGAGAGGAAATTTAAACTTATACAGGATTTCTTAGTGCTTTTATAAAAACATGTCAGCATGATCCCTCTTTGTATCCAGAGGAGTTGTAGGGTCGAGGAAAACTTTCCCCGAAAACGTCAAAGAGAGATAAATGGACGCCTCAGATTCCTATTTTATGAAAGCGTCCATTTCTCTTTCTTTGACGTTTTCGGCGAAAGTTTTCATAAACCCACTACCATTTAGAAAATGAATCCGCCCTTGGGTCAATTTTGGATCCTATCGAATGAAAAGTTCACTCGTCTTGAGTCTCTTGATTTTGACCTAATTAAGTGGGTTTTTTTTTAATGGGGACCTACTAATTGGTTTATGGTTATATAATAAGGATCCACTTGCAATTGTTTAATCTGTTTTCACACTTTGGATTAATTCCCACGGGGGCCATGTGATAGGGCCAATACTTAAGTTCAAAGAAATGAAATGAGAGAAGATCAATTTGGATTTTGGACCACCTTTTATTGTGTAAATTAAGTTAGGGAAAAAATCCCAGACTATGGCACCGTCACGTGATGTGTCATGCCTCTTTTCTACCTGATATTGATGTGAAGCCCTAGAGTATACGACATAGGGCTAACTGCCCAACGGATGGTTTTGAGTGGTGTGGTTTGGTTTTGAACTGTTCGCTACGATTAGTCATTTTCTCCATTCGCAACCGTTCATGAGTGTTGTCCAGTTCAGTTGCGGTTTGGATGATTCATGTATTAGAAAACTGCTCGAACCGAATAAAACGAACAAAACCCAATTTGCCAAAATTAATAGACTATTAAGATCCGTATTCATCCGTATCATACCACGGATATGTTGGCGGGCGGTTCAGCCCACTAGGCATCCCTTGGGACCAATAAACCCCATGTGCTGTAATAAACTCACGTGGCTGTGCCTTAAAAGACACTAATAAACTCTTGTAAAGCTAGAATAAAATAATCTCCACGTCATAGCCATGCGCAGCACCCGCAATATATTGGAGACCTACCAACCTTGAATGTCCCCATGGTGAAGTTTCCTTTTTCCTTCGCTTTTTAATGACTCTTTTCTACAAAAATACAAAAGCAAGTTTGTTGGGTTAGGTGTAAGCTCCGTAAGCTGAGCTCTTTTTTGGTTGGCAATTTCATGTCAAACACACATTTGCATGTGTCCTATTTTATTGAGTTGTTCTTTTCTTTCATGCTTTTCTAGAGTGTCTATTTAAGTTGTCGAAATGAATGGATTTCATATGTGTTGTTTTTGATTTCGAGTGCAGTAGTACTTGTTGGGGTTGTGTATTTTTTTCAACTTAGTTAAGCTTTTGGAAGCATTAGAATGGATTTCAGAAGCAACAATTTCGTTCAAGAGAGTACTCGAGCAAGTGTCCCTGGAGTCAAGTCACTCGAGCGAGATTAAAAGTCGCTCGAGCGACTTTGGCATTTTTTTTCCTGCCCTATAAATACAAAGCAATTAGGGTTGAAGCATGAGTGGATGCAGTTACCATATTCTAGCTCTTGTGAGAGCTAGGTTGATGTATCTTAAAGAATCATAAAGACCGATGGACCTTTAATCGTACACAAGTCATCTTCATGAAGTTTATTTTTTATTCATCTACATTCAAACCATTGAAGCAAGTTCTCTCATGAAGTTCGAAAGACATCTTTGAAAGGCTTGAGGATTTAAGATTCGGTGGTCATGTTTTAGGAATATGGTAACGGCCCCGTTTGTTCTTCGCTACGGCCCTATTTGTTATAGGAGTATATGCTACGGCCCCGTTTGTTATAGGAGCATATGCTACGGCCCATTTATTATAACTTGTATATTCCCTTGGCTATAACTTAAGTTACTCTTGGTGTACCAGGGGTGTTTTGTCCTTGTACTTCTCTCAAATTTCTTTCTATTTATAGTACACTTTTGATTTTTTTTAAAATATTGTCCCTGCAAACTACGTCAAATTTGTAATCTTGCATCCTCGCCAATTTGTTTGTTCATTTTCAATGTTTAATTGTGTCATTTCTCTCTCCAATCTATAATGTTTTCAATCAATAATGTTTTTCATGATTTTGAAAAATTTGTACAGTAGAACTAATTGAGAACTATCAAACTTCATTAACTAATGATTGTGGATAATTCCAAGAGGTTAATATGGTTGTAAAGCCTTGAAATTTAAGAGTTTGCTTCCTCTTAATTAAGATTCCAAGTTCAAAACTTTACAAGTGCTATCAATTCATACGAGAGCAATTTATATACGGAGCTTTCTCTACATTTAAATGCCCCAATGGACGGTAGAAGTGATCCTCTAAGGATTAATCGAGGTGCGTAGCCTGACAGTCTATGAAAACACTAATGGTTGGTTGTTGGTGAAAGGTTGGTCCTAACATAAAATTGACCAAAATAAAATGGTAATTACCAGCATAGATGCTCTTAATTCTCTAGTACTGCATTTTTTTTTTCAATGTGGAATCATCAATCATCTGGTTATTATCAAAATATTTTCGCACATTATATACAATTCTAATGCATGCTTAATAACGTACTATTAAAATGTTAATCTCAAAACAGAATAAAATCTCAAACCAGCCATAAATATTCACGGACCTCGTGGTGATGATCAAGAATCAGCAGCACCTCTTACTCGCAAAGTCGTTCAATAATTGATCGGAAAAAAGCAGCGAAGAATCAATCCGAAATGAAGCACTTCGTCGAACACGCAAATATGAATCGCGTCGTAATACCATTGTTTTAAGACTTCAATTGCCCCCACAACAAACGAATTCGCTTCCGGGTTAGAATAGCAACCCATGACGAAATACTGTTCATTTTATTTGTCACATCTCACTCACTAGAACGCAAACATAATTATACAAGACATCTTTTTAAACAAATGCCTATTTACAAAGTAAAGCTACAGGAACTCGAACCCGTTTTTGCTTTAGCGATGAAGCTTGAGACCCAGTAACAAAAAACAAAATGCCTCAAGCTCCTAAAACCCTAACCGTTTCCTCTCTTCGAGTTTCGATTTCACGTGGTCCTCAGAAGGGACCTCATCCCCACTTTTAAGAGTTGCACACCACCATGCCATAAGCTCATCCTACAAAATGCATTGGCACATCAATGTAAATCAGTAAATACTATTTAGCCAGACACGCGCGTACACAAAAGGCAATATATACTACAGACCGTAACAATGTAACTTCCATTTCAAGATGGAATCTTCCATTTGTTTCTCTCCCCTACGCGGCATTTTCTCAATAATCTTCTTTCTTTTATCATATTTTTCTATCCTCTTCGCGAATACACATCATTTGATATGTATTTTGGTCATGCAGAGAGATGAAAGGTCTACACAACAATGCCAATGTCAAGTGAGTTAGAATATTATGCAAATGACAGCCGCTGAGCAAGCCAACAACACTGGAAACGTGCAACTGAGTCGAAAGCTGTATAAACAGCCCAAATACGTGCTAGTCTATTACAAGATGGACAACGTAAGCAGGCCTCGCATATGTAACCATTGGTAGTGATTAAACCATGGGTGCTTCATGGTCTATTACCATTTTAACATATAACTATAAGCATGGACACTTCATCAAAGGCAACGTGTCGGTTGTGGACACGGACACTCTGCGGACACGTACCCGACACTTAAACCGAAAGCGTCCTAATTTCTCTTAATGTTTTAAGCTCGGACACTTTGGGGACACTCTAAAAAATGCTCTGGACACTTGCAATACATGTCGGGGGTGTTAAACGAACTACTAGACACTTGTTAAAGCTTGGAAAAGTCATTGTTTTTTATATTATATATGATGGTTTATTAATTATAGAGACACATAGATGGTGAAAAGCTTTTTGTTGGAATACTTTTGTGAATGATGTGAGGATAAACAATATTATAAGGTACATATGGGATTACATATTTAAAAATAGAGCCTTTTTTTATTCATATGATGAAATAATTAATATTTTCTAAAACGTATCCCCTACGTGTCGTGGCCTCCAATTTTTTGAAATGTGCGTGTCTGAGTTTCGATGTTGTGTCCGTATCGTGTCGCATGTCTGTGTCGATGCTACATAGATGTTAACAGTTCACCCTCAAAAACCTTAAGCAGATATCGGGAGTTTCAAAATATATCACAATAGAAATCACAAGAAACTGACCTCAAGGAAATCTTGATTGGAGATATATTGGGTTTCAACCAAGCATCTTATACTCCCGACGTTTACCGAGATTGGTTTTTTGGAACCTTGTGGTGATTTTTCTCCTTGTTGCCCTGTTAATTCCAGAGGAAGAAAGAAGAAATAAATCGATAACATGGCCGAATTGAACATTGGCAATTAACTGCAAGGGATCAGTTAATTGCCATTTGAAGTATTAAATCAGATCCATCATCAGTAAATCATAAAAAATTATCACAATTCACAAGTTTCAAGAAATTATAGACATACCAGTTATGCAAGCCACATAGTAGCCTGTTCCTCCTAAACCTTCTTCCCACTTCCCGAGCCGCAAGCGGACGAAAAAACCATCGAGGTGTAAAGATGAAGTATGGGAATTCATCCTTTTGAGGAATGTCAAATGATAAGGGATCAGTTACATATAAATCCACAGGAAACAGAATAGTCAAAACTAACTACCTAAGTAGCATGGACACAAAGTGTGTCCACAATCCACATGACAAAAAATTCTAGAAACTGCAGGACTCGACACACCGAGGGAACCGTAAACCCAATGAATCAATACCTTTCAGTCGTCGTATAAAAATTCCATTGAGGGATTGAAGAACATTTTTCATGTAGGCACCAATATACCATTCACATAATTAATCAAAACTAATTAAATACAACTACAAATCACTTGAGAAAATTTCATCTGCCCATGCATCATAAAATCACACATCATCTATTTCACATACAAAATTTGCAAGTCTAAATGACGAGGGATGAATGCGAAGACGGATTGTCTAGCGAATGTTGTGTCGCGGGGTCCGACACGACAAGCCACCTTCTTAGAAGAGTCCGTGCTTGTAAGATGGCAACTTCATTACCAATATTTCTTGTATTAGTCTCAGGTTCAGAATTTACTACAAATTACAAAAGAAAACATATTGGTTAACATATAAAAATGGTATTTTGCTGAACACACGGATTGCTATGTATTAGGACATGCATTTTAGTGGAATGCTTTCTCTTGACAATCCACGAGGAAAGAAAAGAGTGGAATTTAAGGCATTGCTACATGTTCCAAAAAACATGCAATAGCACTAGGTGTGCTGTCATGAATAACAATGAATTCAGAATGATGAAAATAGACAGAATATAAAGGCTGGTTATGGTTTTACTCACTTAAGAACATCTGTACGAGACAAACGCAACTTCCTTATAGCATTGAATACTCCTTTTGGCACGTCTGAAAACTTCCTCTTAACCACATTACGCAAAGGAGTGATTAGTTTTTCCTTTAGCGCATAATCCACAGAACTTGAACCAACGTGCTTACTGATATCCGGTCTGTAGTTTTCCCCACCGCAATTAGTACGTGCATCAGGAACTCGAGAATTGATGTAAGTAGTCACGGGTACCACAGGACACAAAATAGCCCAATGATCAAGCTGAAAACACCTAATGCAAAAACAAGGAGATTCTTCTGATCCATCATATAAACACTCATTTCTAATGAGATTTTCCTTCTCAATTTCAGTTATTTCCAAGCAATCACGCAAAACATGACCACTTCTTCCACAATAGAAACATGTTGCCATTTTGCGAATTGTATTATCTTCAGCATCCGGTGGTGTGATGTGCTTGAGTGCATCCAATCTTCTCGCGAACACAGGGGCCATTGCCTCTGAATTCTTTACTTCAGGAGAACTTAGGCTCGGATTTGTTTTGAATGTGGACTTTTGAGCACTATTTCCACTCACCCTTTTGAAGCCAAAGGAAGCTTCAGTATCAGGAGCATATTTCTGCAGTTCTTTACCTGTAAAAATTACCAAGTCTTCACTTGAATTCTCCTTGGCATCTGGACTTTTCTGGTCAATAAGATTGCAAGTACTCGGAATAAGCTTCCTTGCAGAATCCGTAGAACACTCAAGTGTGGCATTTATATTCCATTCTCTAACATTCGAATTTAACATGGGTGGATGAGTTTTGGGAGAAAATCGAGTAATCCAAAAGCTTCTCAGAGGATTAATCAAGTTTGCTTCAGCAGCAGGACTGGAATCAACATTTTCATTACCCTCTTTCGCACTATTAGAGGCCAAGTTCAATGAAGTTCTGTTCTGATCCGAACAAGAACTAGTCCTGCATGTTTCCGGATCAGCAACAATATTTGCAGACAAAGTCTTGGAAGAATTCGACGTTTTTGTTTCGTGATGTTCCTTTGTGTTTGTACAACATATGGACTGGAAAATACTTTGGAAGCCCACATTTGTGCTTTTGGGATCGTTGTTTCTGTGAGCAAAAGTAAGAGCAAGAGAGGGAGCCTCATCCTGATAGGTTTTGTTTAATCCCTTCACCATGTTTGAAATCCAGTTCATGAAGGAGCTATCTTTTCCAATAAAGGACTTCGAACCAAGACCTTCTTCGACTTCGACTTGTTTTTTCGCCCTCTTATTCCCCACGATCAACTGTTTTTGTTCATTCCTAGTAGAAAATACTCCGGTAGGGCCAGCACTATTACAACTCTCGACGCTCTCATGATTGTTTTCCTCATCATTTGACATTCTTTCATTGAAGTCTCCATCAGAGAAAGCCTTTTCTTTACGTTTCCTCCTATCTAAACGGGTCCCACTGTTTTTTGGAGAAGCTTCAGAACGAACTTGCTTATGAATCAGAAACTGTAAATCATTTTCAGCTCTGGATTCTAGCTTTTCCGGAGGTGGCTCACTGGGAAAACCATCTTTGTTACTTTCATTTCTACTCTGTTCTTCATTCAGCAATGAGAAATCTTCATTTCTACTACTGGCATCGGTCATCATTACTTGTTCATTCTGTTCTGAAGACAACAGTGGTTCAGTTTGTGCTATGTCATGTTTGAGCTCATCTGTTTTGAGTGGAACAAAAGCTGGTATCTGCTTTTTTTGACCTGCAGAAGGTCCAGCGCATGCTGCACATCAAATGTCATTTCTAAAGGAAAAGAAAGACTCCAGTTTTTTTTCCCAGTTTTTCCGGAAGCAGATAAACTTGAAATTTTTTGACTGCAAAAAAACATCTGAACTGGAAAACTTTCCCATGGGCCATGTCTCCAGCTTGATGCAGAAGACACTCAAAATACTCATGAAATACGTACAGGTCATAAATTTAATTGACATTAAATCATGAAAAATGGGTTTCAAATAAACAAGCACTTACTTGTCAGCCTATACAAGTTAGAGTCTGTCAAACCATCCAAATCAAAACCAATTGGCAATGAGTGGAGAGGCCGCCTAGGTTTGTATACTAGGTTTGGAGGTTATAATTAACCAATGTGGGACAAACTCCAACACACCCCCGCACGTGGAGAGGTAAACAAATGATTCAACACATACGACAAATATCAACCATCAACAACAAACAAAGAGGCAACCAGCCATCAATGACACAGTCTCGTCCAAAAGCCTATGAAAACCTAGCTCTGATACCATGTTAAAGCATCCAACTCAAAACCAATTGGCAATGAGTGGAGAGGCTGCCCAGGTTCATATACTAGCTTTGGAGGTTATAATTAACCAACGTGAGACAAGCTCTAACAGAGTTTGGAGGTTATAATTAACCAATGTGAGCCAAGCTCTAACAGAGTCCAAAACCGATATATGATACACTAAATTAAAAACCGAATAACAGAAGTACACACCTGCACTGTTTTCTCTTGTTTCAGCTGTAAAGTTTGCTTGAATATTGCTCGGACTGCATTGGCCCTTCCAATCAGTCGTACCAGTATTCTCCACTTTTTGTAACTCCATATTATCACTGATTCCTGCAGAACATATTCTTCAAAGGTTCAAGCAAATCACACCTTAATATAAGACGAGAAAACAAATGTACAAATAGTGGAAGATCACAAGATAGAATCTATGTTACATGAACTCGCGCACAAGTGTGAGATTCAAGAATGTGTCTACGATTGGATTCATCTACTCTGGGCCAACGACAACGAAAAAAAGCATAATATTCATATTCCCTAGTATGATTCTTTTATTTTCTTTGGTAAATAGTGTTCCTTGATGTAATAGCATTTCATGCACTACATGAGAGTTGAACACATAATCTAGGGAAAACTCGAACTACTACACCAGCTTCGTTGTTGAATGTCTGACGCATATACTGTATAACCAGCACCACCACGGGCATGCTAACACATCATTTTTTAGAAAATACAAGACTTTCACAAGGGATGGCTGGATTCGAGAACACACAAACAATATATGTTTTTATACAACAACAATAATAACCCATGAAGTCCCCAATCATTGGGTTTATGGTCGGGGATGATCGGAGATAGACCTAACCTTTGGCAATATGCACGAAGTGGCTGCTCTCAAAATCCTATTGAGACAGTGGCCCCTCTAAACCTCCAAGAACCAAGGAGCTACAGTGACGTTTTAATGCAAAACCATGCCCCCAAATCAAAGCCAAAAGGCATCAGAGAGGGCAGGCCTAAGACCCAAATCAATTTTTTTGCTCATTATCATGCTTCCTTTTTTTTTGCAAGGCAAAAAAGATTCATTAATCCTGAAAAATTACAAGACCAAAAGGAGCAAGGAAACAACAATAAGCTCAATGAGCAAAATTGTCCAATCTGAGACCTAAACCAACGATTGGCAAGACACCAAACGAAGGTACCAAAAGACAAGCCCACCTAAAGACCAAAGCCAAACACATTATCATGCTTCCTTCATTCATGGTCCAGAGCATTTGACTAATGAGCACAGATCGTTCAAAAAGAAATAACACATATAGATCATCGGCATCATTCTTTACAACCAGAGATTGATACCATATATCCCATATGGATAGTTCACACAAAGGTAACGATAATCATACATCATTAAGCTCATTAACCTGAAAACCCACGTCTCTTGACATAAGATAAGATCAAGCCACCATTCATGAAGCAGCTGCATTCTAACGAATGCAAACCAATTGAAAACATTGAAATGTACATCATGTATCCATCTTACAAATGTTTCAAAGCTTATCTACAGTACACCAGAAGCGTTCCAAATAGCCATAAAAAATGTTGCGGTTCAACTAATGCATCACAGTATTAGTTTAACGAGACACAAGGCAAGTGACATGTTTGGAGTTCCACAAATTTTCTGCAAATTGGCCAATATAATGGGTTTACTTTCTTAATTAAGACACTGAAAAGTGGCTAGACACACTTTTAGGAGTGTGCCAGTGTTCACCACAACACACTTCCTCGATATAAGCATTTGTGCTCGTAGACTGTAGATGTGAGTTTTGGCAAAGGTACTATATACATAGCTTCTAAAGCGCAGCCAACATATAAGTTTAATTATTCATTACTCCCTCTATCCCACAAATTTAGTCCACCACAAGAAGACATGCGACTTTTAGGTAAATAATGACATACTTTCATGCATAATTAAAAATCTCTCAATATGTTCTTTAAGTGGGTACGAATTTTTTTGAAAATCATTCATGGAGTTACTTTATTTTGTATTTGAAAGACGGAGTTAGTACTTTTGACTCATTACCTTCATTGTATCCATGACTTGCTCCAAATTCTGGTTTCATGCGTGAAATGCTTCTAGGAGACCTAACAAAACTAGATCCCTTGCCAACTTCCCCCTCCACGTGGAATGCCATTTGAGATGAAATCAATTTTCCTTTATCTATAGGATGTTTTTCACAGCTAGTCCCTTCGGATGTGATGCCTTGTGGCAGTGAAAGAGCCATATGGCTTAGTCCTGATGCACTCCGCAAAAGAGATGGTATACTTTCAGCGAAACTACTATCAGCGCATTTGAGACTCACACCATTGTGTGGGGACCACACTAGTTCGGACAAGGGGTCAGATGCCACAAATGCCAAGTCTACCCTTGATGCTGCATTTACACCTGCACCTGAATCGCTCAATCTTGTCGGATTGCACTGATGGAATTGAGCGACAGAAAGTCGTAAATTGGTCACTGGTTCCACATCGTTATTTTCCACATTCTTCATCAGCTGAAAATAGAGTTTAGTCAATAAACATTCCTGAAACACCATATGTCCTAAGATAAGCAAAACCGAAACAAATCAAATTGCATTGTTGAGGGGATATTGACAGTAGACGGTTATAAAACTCCATGGACAATGACATAAGTCGTAAAACACAAAGCCACTTGGATAACCAAGTTAAAGATGTGTGGCTAACTTACTCAACTAACCTCCCCCTTGAAGTAGAAGGGTATCTATCACACTTGTTGATATAATAGGAACAAACTGTTAACACAATGTCCATTGGCGAAAGCATAGTAAGAATACCACAGTTGTATCAATAACTTATACAGACTGTTAATTAATTGAGTCCGAGTTACGCAGGCAGTAAGATTTAAGTACAAAAGATTTACCTAAAGAGAGGTGTTTGCAATAGCTGTGGAAACAGATTTTTATCTTATAGCTTTAGAATCTGTTTTTTATATATGGATTCTATATTCTTGTCGAAGGAGATAAACTTGTTTACTAAAGCTTTGAAAATATTATTAAGCTACATCACAAGTTGATAGTGTTTACTATAATACCCAGAAAATCAACATTCAGAATACATAGAATCTAAAATCTGATATAAAAAGCACCCCAAACCTACTTAGCGTCAGATTTCAAACCCTTTTTCACCTTCTTGAAATCCCAAGAATCAAAAATTAGTTGATAAGAATTTTTTAAAACACTCATGACATGTTTCTAAAAACAAATTTCATAATTTACTCCTAAATTTTTTCGTAAAGACGCACAAAAAAGATTTAAATATGAAAGAGCACCACAAAGTGTAATTCCAGAACAACTACTTGATCCATCTGATTAACTGTGAAATCAGAAGTTGGGTTTATATGCCTAACCTGCTCAATCCAACGTATTTTGAACCCCTCGCTCTCTCTCTGGACATAATTTTTTTTGGGTAAATCAGCTTGAAATTAAAAGGGCTAAGCGAATATAGAGCCTACAAGTACCACAGGAGGAACATAAACATAATCATTCTTCGAAACTCAACAGATGAACTGGGGAAACATGTTTCTACAGGTAAAACTAGGGATTGCAAACTAATAAGTTAGATGAACTAAGACTTCAATAAAAGAAAAAAAAAATTTCTAAGACAAAAAAATAGCAATACAAAGTTCCACCTATTTTTTTGCTGAGGGAAACAAAAGAAAGAAAAAGAAATGAAGCAAACGATCCATGTCTAAGTGGTCATTGAAATTTTCCAAGCAATTCAAGCAGAATCAGCACAACCAAGCCACTAGGCGAGGCCAATGTTATTCTGAGTTACAAAACCATGCAAATTCAATATTACTTTCTACCCTTTTCCCACATTTTCCCGAGAACCAAACACTTGAAATTCGCAGTGAAATCACCAAAAACAGCCCAAACAAATTGATACCCATTAAAGAGAATCATAGTTAGAGGAGAACCCACGTACCTTTTCCCCATTAAAACAGAATTCCCCCTGTATTTTTCCAATCTGACTTGTCTCCCTTTATAAAAAGATCCAAGTACACTTATAACGGAAAAAAAATAAAATAAAAAAGGGATCCAAGTACAAGCCAAAGAAGCAATTTACCCGCAAACTATGAATAGAAGAAGAGAGAGAGTGAGAGATTGCCGAGTGAGTGCAAATGTGCAATCTCAAATGAGGCCGGATACCTTTGATCAAAAAAAAAAAAAAAAATGAGGCCGGATACCGCGGACGTGTTGAAACTCTGAACTTTACACAGTATAATATGCCAAGATGCATGAGTGGTTGAAAATCTGCCACGTGGGGATTATATGCCAAAAAGTGACAAAAAATGAGTTTATTTGTCTAAAAGAATACTTATTGGTTAAGCCAAAATTAGTGGTGCTTTTGACATGTGAGAGTCAGATTTTTACCTAAACTGGGCATGCTTTTGCTTGGGGGCTGTTTACGATTTAAAATGAAGAAAGGGAATAGAAAAGTCATCCTTATAATAATATCCTAGTCAATTGTATTTTAGTGCTTAAAGTACAATAGGGAGGAGATATGTATGTCATTATAGGATGATTATAGTAGCTTTTCGAGTAAAAAGCTATTTTTTGAAGTGTAGAAAATTAACCAGAAATACAAAATTTTCAGAAAAGATTCCTCCTTTGAAATCCTCTCTCCCCATCTTTATCCCCCTTCCAAATGGTCCTACTATACTGTATTATGATTCCTTATGAGCTCCAATATGTGACGTGTTATGGGGCTCATTTCATTCGAGGTTTCGAGGAGTTCATTTTGTAAGTTTATGTGTTCAAAATTGATCGGAAAAATCAAGTCAGTGAATGATATGAGTATAAGTTTCAATGTGTTCATTGTCTATACAAACAATCGAGTTTATCAGATATCAATATTTGTGTAACAGAAATATATTTGTCACAAGACAAGTTGACGCCTATACTCAATTATTAACTTATTTGAGACAAACTTATAATTAGGCAAACTTCAAAATGTAACTGATGCTATATGTAAATTACATTTGACGGGTACATGAGTCGAGTAGAGCAGGTAGTTTAAAGTTGAGGTTGTATTATGTTTAAAGCCACGGGTATTTCCTAGTAAGAAGATAACATTGCTAAAATAACCTAAGCTCAATAAATTTTCAACCAAAATATATCCTTCACAAATTTTTATTTCAAATAGAACATTGTAAAAAAAGATTTCATTATATCATTTATTTATTCTAGAGTCGCCTTGTTAATTATGGAGATTTAACCCTTATGCTAAGGTCACTGATGGAACGAGTTCAATTTTCTGCGTAAAAACATTTCGTGAGAAACTTTTGACCTGAATGCACTCATTAAAGAGTGGGATCCAGTTCAACTAAATATAGTTACCATTCATCTAATCTTATGAGACCAGTTAAATAAAGTATCATTCTAATTGGCTAATCAAAGTATTAAGCCCTAGAAGTACAAGTGGGGGCACATTGATATGACTAGTCTGGAGTTGGAGGAACATGTACAGATCATTGACATGCCATAGTAATAGTAAGAGTGCTCACATCTAATGAAATTAGTTATGGACTTCACCTCACCCCAAAAGAAAAGCACAAAAAAGGAAAAAAAAATATCATTGACTCCTCCTTTTATTTCCCGCCACGTGGAACCAGTCTATTGGTACCAACTGGAAGTATCGACCACGTCCCGACTGGTATCGGGAACTCCCTTGTGGTTCCCAAACAATTAAACCGAACCGTTCATCCATCACAAAATCAAATTCTGAGTAGGCTCACGCGGGAATCGATGCAATCGGACGTCCCTATGAGCTAGATCCAAAATAACCCCAATTAATTCAAAAATATGCCCATGCGGGAATCGATGCAATCGGAAGGCCCTATGGTGATTTTTGGATCGAGCTCATAGGGCTGTCTGATTGCATGGATTCCCGCGTGGGCCTGTTTTTGAATGAAATGGGGTGATTTTGGATGAGCTCGTAGGGTCGTCTGATTACATCGATTCCCACTGTGGGCCCACTCGGAATTTGATTTTGAGATGGATGAACGGTTCAGATTGATCGTTTGGGACCCACAAGAGGGTCCCTGACGCCGTCTATACATGGTCAGTATAGGGGTGGTCGATACCACTTGTATTTCCGCGCCACGTATTGTCTCAGGTGATCCCATTACCACCATATATTAACGGGGAATTAATAGAATAATATTTGGAGATCAATTATAAAAAACTTGTTCAAGAATGATTTGTTAAATAAACAAATCAAGCTTGAATAGTTTTTGAAGTTCGTAAGGCTTTCCAATCAAGCTCAAATAAAGCTACTACCTGACTCGTTTGAATTATGACGTGAAAAAAATTCAACCTACTTGAGATCGACTCGTGTTCAGCTCGATTAAAACTCATTTGAGATTACCTCGCCTCATAAATAAGCTAACAGTTTTCAAACAAGCTTGAGTAATTAAGTACTCGTCTCGTTCGGCTCATTTATCAACTCTACTCAGAACCCTAAATAAATTAGTCACAAGAAAGAGCGAGCCTAATTATTTGAAAGGCAAGGGTCCACGTATTACTATTGTGATCTACCACTTTTGTGGTGAGGATTTGCAAGTCTAAAATGGAATGAGAAGCTTGGACCAAACAATGAGTGAACAATTTATTAATTGACAATTTGAAGGAACTTGATTAGATGGATGTTGTTCAAGTGGATCCCATTTTCCTTCATTTTTGGGTGTGACTATGATTTTTTGGTCCACTCCACACTTATGTCAAACCAACCAACTTATGGGTTTGGCAACAAGTTTAACCCACTAGAATGCTTTTATTACATCAATCTCATAATTGCAGTATGAGAAAATGGGTAGTCTTCTTTCTTTCAATCTTATCCATCTATAGAGACAGCACATTAGACATGAGCCATGCATTTCCCTGTTGTAGAAGAATCCATAACCAAAGTGTCTTTCGAAATAAAGGCCTTTGATGAGATTGATGCCTTCCAAAAAAGAGTGACCAATTTTGCCGTATGGTGTCATAGTGCACAATTTAACCTTTATTTTGAGTCCCTAAAGACACCATTTTTTTTTTGTTTTTTTTTGCGTAGGGGGGAGCTAGGATGGGGCTGAAGGGCTCGGCCCAAACCATTATTAGAAAATTTAATGTGAGTTAGGTATAAATGCTATTTTTGGTATATTTGGATATTAGATCCCTTGTTTTATGTAGCTTAAATTTAAACAATTTTATACTCCCTCCGTCCCTTTTTAAATGTGTTGCTTCGTAAATCCAACTTATGAAAAAAACATCATCATTACACCTTTCACATCAACTTTTTCACTTTCCACATCAACTTTTACCTCCACTTTCCAAAATTATCCTTCACCCTTACCCATTAACTTTTTACCCACTAACTTTTCAAAAGGGCAAAATGATAATTCTACAAACTTTTACCCATTAACTTTTCAAAACACACACTTATTAAGGGACATCCCAAAATGGAAATGTCAACACTTAAAAAGGGACGGAGGGAGTATCACCCAACAAAACTTTATGAAGTACTTTCATACCCGAAAAATAAGTACATGTGTTTTGGTTATCGACGAAAAAAAGTAATAAATTCACATACTCATTAATGTATGTGAATTTACCACCACCATCTCGCCATTCCCACTACAACTACCACTCCCATCACCGCTCACACCACCATAACCGTCACTCCCACTAGCACTGCCGCCACTATACCATCACCATCTCTCCACTCCCACCACCATTGCCGCCGCCACCCCACCACTACTACTACCACCACTAACACCACCATCAACACCACCACTGTCACCACTCCGCCACTACCCCACCGTCACCACCGTCACCACAACTACCACCACTTTACCACTCCCACCACTACTGGCACTACCACTCCGCCACTACCACCACTACACCACCACCACCACCCTGCCACTTCCACCACCACTACTGCCACTACACCACCACGGCACCATCACTCCCCTACCACCACCACGAGGCCACCACTCCACAATCACAACCACCACCACCGCTATACCACACTATCTTGCCAATATTCTGTATATTTTTATTATTTTGATAAATATACATTTTTTTTCATTTATTGATTTCATTTTTGCATTCCAGTTAGTGAATTTAATACCACCATCTTGCCAATATTGTTTGATAAATGTCCTTTTGTAGCTTGTACTGTTTGGTTTATAATACATGTTAGGTTTCCTCAAAAAAAAAAAAAAAGGAGTTCTTTATTTATTTATTTATTCATTTTTTGCCATTCGATATACATCAATGGGGTTAGCGGGGGAGTTAGTGAGTTAGTCAAAAGGGGGTCTAGAAGCTATCCATAGTCCCAAACCCTAAACGCCTCTCTGCTGAGGCCGAACCGACCTCCTCCTCCCCGTGGTAGGAGAATTAGGAAATAACCGCTCGGCTAGTCCAAAGAGTACAATGTGCGTGATAACGGGCATGGTAATCCCAGCCCCACTTGAAGAGAAATATCCATCAAATGTGCCTGGGGCTTGCCTGTGCATTGGGCACAGCAGGCCTTGCCGTTACCCAAATATGGGCTCATTGTAGGCACCAAAAACAAGTGAATCATTTTGGTCATTTCGTAAAGTATTTCACGAAAAAAAAATCACTATGATAACACATCATGAGCGACACGAACGGAACATATTTGTCTTAGAAAAATTTAACGGCTAGTTATACGAATTTAAAATACTAGTAATATTTTAGAAAAAAACGTGCCTCAATCAAATCGTCATGGCATCCAATCAATGTAAATATTTTTGTGTGCGTAAAATACACAATTGGGATCACTTTTATGAGTCCGGGATAGAGGCCGAACTAATAGAACAATCACAATAGTCCCCATGAAAATGTGTACTACAAAACACATTAAAAAACAATAGTCCCCATGAGAATGTGTACTACAAAACACATTAAAAAATGACCGGAGACAGATTTGAACACGTGTGTCTAGAGCGAGACCCATAAATCAAACAATTCTGAACTCATTCGTATTTTGATTTGTGGTCACACATCTGTATCCCTATCATTGAATAATCCCACATAACCATGATCCAAACACAACCTTAAATTCCTACACACACACACACACAAATCTAGCTCTAACAGCAGCTGAAGCAGAACCAACCAAAAAACGACGAGACGACGACTATTTATTACCATTATTAAGGTAAGTCATTCTTTTTTAATTACCATTAAAGTTAGTCACTTTTTTTTTTGAATTTAAGCACTTAGGGTATCATACGGTTTCATAGGGTTTTATAAGTTTAGGCACTTTCATATGTTTTTGAAGGTTTAGGCACTTTCATTAGGGTACCCTATGGTTTAGGCACTTTCATAAGGTACCCTAAAATTTAGGTTTGGGTGCTCTTTCCTATTATAGGGTTTTAGTAGTTTAGGCACTTTCTCAGGGTACTCTAGAATTTTAGGTATTTTCATTAGGGTAATCTAGGGTTTAAATTTAGACACTTTCGTAGGGTATCTTAGGGTTTTTAAAAAATTAAAATGTAAAATAAAATATGAGAGAGAGAGAGAGAGAGAGAGGGTGGGACAAGTCGGTAAGCCTGAGAGAGAGAAAAGGAGTGGGTGGTGCTTTTCCCCTAATTTGGTGGAGCTGGGCGTGTATTGCGTCCAAAAACTGGACCACCGGCCGGGAATTGCCTCAATAGAAAAAGGTACTACATGAAAAGAAGAAAATTGGGAAATAATAGATAAAATGGATAACTATTTTTCCTCAAAGGTACATGATACAAGTTAGCCACCAACAATTGGAAGCCTTAATAAATAATTTCAGGTTCTCAGTTGTCGCAGATCCATTTAAATGGTAAAACCAAAAAGAAAAAGAAAACTCTTGGTTTGAATTCCCTCTCACCTCCGGGCAATTCTTTGGCCAGCTCCAAGTAACAAGGCTTTTCCAATAACCCCTGTATGAAGTCCACAAACCACAGCCACAGTCCCACCTAAAACTACCCATTTCCAGTCAACGCCGCCGCTGCCGCCGCGATCTGTGTCTCTCTGAATATCCACAGCTCGATCTCCCTCTTCTTCACGCAATGCTATTTCCAAAGAATCATCTGAATTTTGATCAGATAAAATCTTTGTGGTGATTCTGGCCATCACTGCGCTTCTGGAGAGAGGTGAATCAGACTTCCTTGCCAGTTGATAAGCTCTGAACCCAGAGTGCAACTTCTTCACTGTTCCCCACATCCCGTGACGGACTCCCAACTTTGCCACATCCTTGGGGATTCCCATGTCTTCGTAGTGCACGAGAGTCACCTCGCATGCTGGAATTTGTCCGTCTCCTTTACGGGATTGCACTACAAATAGTTTGGAAATGTAGAATCAAGATACAAAGTAAGGTGTATCTTTTCATTAAGTCACTATTTAGAACTACCGTACTATTTAGTGAGTGGAAATTGAAAGAAAGAGAATTAATCAATGGTCTTTCAACGTAAGTGTTGCAAACTTGCATGTATCTTTTGATTATTTGACAATGCTTACCAGGCTTGATGATCCAGCTTGAAAAGTAAAGATCCACGCGCCTAGGCTTGTCACGCTTTTGCAAGGCTGGATATGGCACCCCTCCCTGCAATTACACGCCATTATCCACAACCCAACAGTCGATATGTTCTAGGCATAAGCCAGAAGAAAAAAAAAAAAAGCAATAATAATTGGTAGTCCAGATTTCTGCTCAGTCAAGCAGGCAAGAAAAAAAGATGGCACAAGTTCTAATTATGAAGACAACTCTTAACTGTTGCTCGGTCATGCAGGCAAGAAACAAAGATGCCAAGAGTTCAAATTATGAAGACACGTGTTTGTGGAGTCCATAAATTGATTGAAATTCAGGAGCTGAATAATGACTGAATGAGTGATAATTTCCAAGAGCTTTTCTGCTTTCGTAGGTCATGATGCAATCCTATTCTTTGGTGTGATGCAAAAGAAGACCTAGGTGCGAAGCTTTAGGTTTTCCAGGTGTGAGGCCTTGACTTATTTTCTCTAGCTACTGTTCACAGCTCAAAACAGCCCTTGTTCTTTGTGTTTTGATCATCCTTAACCTTGGTTAGATTTTGACCTAGGATCTGAAGTTCGACTTTGGAAATTGGAACACAACCATTAGCAAAGAAATTGAACTGACCAAAACGCACTGCCCTCTCCAGTCTTCCATACTGCCGTAGACTAATTTGTAGTAAACATATAGCAATATATGTCACTCTGTTATTATATTTTTGTTCTGCAGACATTTTAGAGAGTATGATT
Organism: Vaccinium myrtillus; assembly: GCA_016920895.1. Taxonomy (NCBI): domain Eukaryota; kingdom Viridiplantae; phylum Streptophyta; class Magnoliopsida; order Ericales; family Ericaceae; genus Vaccinium; species Vaccinium myrtillus. The sequence continues at coordinate 24,977 of JADGMU010001184.1, read as the reverse complement.
GACATTAATGGAGATGACATCACCACTGACTAAGAAATTAGTACCAGTTAATTAAAGATGATGGTTGATTTAGGTTTAAGAATGAAGTGTACTCATCTCCAGCATGACAGTGTCACAAGAAGTTCCAAACTTCCAATAACTCAACCAGATGGTTTGACTTGTTAGTTAAACATCTTTAGCACACTCGGTCATGTGGGTTCGGTCAGGCCCAGGCTTAGTTTATTAGGTTCTGCAAGGCTCAATCTCTCAATCCAGCATTGGCACTCCCCAAGCTCACCTGAGCCTAAATTCATAAGCTAGGATTTGGCTGAAGTCACTCAACCAATTCTGTAGTTTCATAACTGTTCACTTGGGCGCCCATAGTCATGTCTATTGATAAGAACATGCCAATTTGTGTGAGCGGTTGATTGCACCTTCCACCAAGGTATCAAAACAAGGCAAACCCAGAGTCGTTCGTCATTTATACAATTTTCACATATATATTAGTAAGCATGCTAGCAAAAGAATATACTCCCTCTGTCTCCATTTACTGGTCCCTTTCGGAGATTCCAACTTTTTAAGGAAACATCATCATTGCATTTGTCATATTTTTATTCTCTTTCTACCCTTCAAAACATCAGCATTTCCTATGTGGTGTTTAATTTCAAAATGCAAGTGTAAATGAGTAAACTCATCAATTTCATTTCATTACTTTCAAACGTGGCCAACCTTTTGGGACATCAGAAAGTGCCAACTGGGACTAAAATTGGGGAAGGAGGGAGTATCATTTAATCCAGTTTTAATTTAATAAATAACAAAAATATAAATTGAGCATAGGAGTTTTATGTCGCTTTATGGAGGAACTTGTCTAAAAAATACGATGTCTGAGCCTTTACAGGTCTACCTAACAAAAGGCCTAGACTGAAAATGATTTTAGAACCCAATCGCGTTACATGAAAAAATATCAATATCATATTCGTCTAGAAGGGAAAAAAAAAAAATTGAAATGGTGCCCAATGGTGATGTGACAAAGGCTCGCCATTGAGGAAAGGCACAAGGTGGAGAAGTAGAGACCCACCTATCTGCATGATCCTGAGTGTTCAATGCAACTAAGAAAGAGAGATCACCAACTTGTATTTAAGAGAGTAGTGCAACCACTTGAATTGTTTGTTTGTGGCTGTGTTTGTTTGTGAAGTGTGCGTGCTTGTGAGAGAGGGAGAGAAGGCTGTAACATTTGAGTTTGAACCATGACAAGATGAAATCCCGTCTTGTAGCTTAGTTCAGAATAACATTTAAAATAAAAATAATTTACATTATGCTCCCAAGGGAAAAAAATATGATGAACGTTACTCTTTGTGATCACTGGTATGCTTATGTAATAAAAAGCTGTATCAAATATGAAAAGTCAGGCTTGGGTTGCCCAATCACACTACCCAGGCCCAGTTCAAAATCGATTCTAGCAGAGAAAATTAGATTCTAGGCCAGCTCGAAGAAAGGAAAACAACGTTCAGCACGTCATCTATATTTGGCTCAGATTCCTCAGATTCAACCCCTCTGAGTAGAAGCCTATGATTTGGCCAACCACACAAGTGGTTAAGATCCCCTTACAAGCTGTATGGATACAAATCGTGATTGATGGTACACTACCGGATGAGGATTGGACTGAAAACAACATCTTGACGCAGGGTTCATGTGACATATAGGTCATTGGAACTTGCAACAACGGGGACTACAGATTATGTTTCCGTAGGCACAGTCAGAGAGATGGGAGTTAGTATCAAACAAAACAAAACAAACACAGGTGCAAAAGATACACTGTAATTATTCCAAAAGCAGGGGAAAAAAAAAAGACCCAATGCCTAAAAAAAAAAAAGAAGAAACACACATATAAGGATCCTGACCTACCCCATGATTCCCACATTAGAAGTTAATCTGGGCTAACATTAGAAGTTTAATCTGGGCCATATAAATAAGAGCAATGAACAAAATTGTAATCCCTTCAATACCAATGACTACAAACAGGTTTGACGCAAATTGGCTCCAAAATCTGCATGGAGTTTGTTTTTATAACCTTACAAGCATTAGCTTAAGAAATATATGCATACCTTCGTCACGCAATAGTATTTCTTCCCAGCTTCCCATATTCTCCTCCCAATGATATATTCGCGATCACTACAGAAAAAAGGGAACTGTACCAAGGTATCAAACCAAAATGTCATGACAAGAGGCATCAAAGGAAGAATCTCAATGTAGTACAAGGGCCATACAATCCAAGAATACCTTTTTTATCCAGTGGACAATCGTGGTCCCTGTATGAGGACATTCCTCCAACATTTTGAAGTATGAAAGCATAGGATCCCATTTAGGCCGAAACTCGTCGTCCCAAAAGAAATCCCTAACAATCTCGGGGGTTGCATCCTCGAAGACAGTTCTGCTACGGTACACTACAGGCCCTGTCTGATAAACAAGTTCCGCGGTCAGGTTACAATGCGTACAAAATTTCGCAAACTATGGTAATGGAAAAACTTGAATTGCAGCATCACGTCAAATCCTTGTTTGTATGCACGCAAACTGAAGTTAAGTTATCAGGCATCAATGGGCCAGTTGCTACCAATGGTGAGCATTAGGAATTATATCTTTTTCAGTTTTTCTTACCCTAATAAGTGTGAACATTCCTTCCTCAACATAAGAATTTTCCTTGTGTTACTATATCCCTGTACCAAATGCCAAAGCATTCCAAGGATCTAGTACTCTTAATTAGTCAATATGCAACCCACACTGTTTTCTACAGGAAAACCAAGGGGATTGCATGTCTGAGAAGTGGTAAATATAATATATCGATACACGGGTGACGGCTCCCATCATACCTATTACCTAAAGAGTATTTTGCTTCTTTGGACTAGTCATTAATAACATTTATAGTACCCCATTATTAGTATCAGTAATTATGACATTGCCAAGACAAACACAGTTCCAAACACTTAGAAAAACCAGTAATGGATTAAGCAAGGTCAAAATACATTGAAGAAAATTCCCCAAAGATATTATCATCAAGTACAAAATACGTATCTTTCAAAGAAAAAGCCAAATTTTACCTCAGGGTCATGGCGCCAAGCTTGGTATGAGAGGTTTGAGGTGGAGCGTTCCATGAGACCTTGCCAGGCCATTTCCCCATCCTTGCTATCAAGAAGATGCAGTAGGTGTTCTAGATCATTCTCTGTGACAACGTTCTCTATCTGCGAGGTTCCACTGCAAGGCCTGGTGAAAAAAATAACATGAACATACTTGTCATGAAAAGCCAAGGCTCAAAATCCTAAGAATATAACATGTAGCAATCAGGAAAAAAGCTAGTGCATAAATTGTTGCAAGTATGGAATGACTAACTGCATCGGATTGCAATTGACCAATCAAAAAGCTCAGTTTTCTTGTTTCTTCGAGGTGAGATGCAATGGCTTGCTTTCTTTCTTTCCTTTGGTTACCTTCCCTATCAGTTGTACTACCGTTGTGCCCGTTAAATGCACAGGACCAAAAAATCATATTGGTAGTTTTTTCCGACTCCCATGTATCGAACGGGCGCAAGACTATTTACTAAAAAAGATACTTGATAAAAAAATACATTTGTGCTTTCTCCGGCCTCATGTTTATAAGGCGCACAACTCTAGTTGACATAAAAAAATACCTTTGTGTGTTTTTTCCAGCCTGTGTATGGAGCGGGAAATTAATATCCTGTTTAGAGACTGAAACAATTTTTGTTTTGCAAGTACTACTAATATAAAAAGACACTTAGAATCAATTAGAGAAGTATAGGATTTGGGGTTTGGAGAATTTTGTTGGCAAAACACATTTCTTTAGGTTTGATTGATTGATATTGATATTGATGATTGATTCGGAGCAATACACTAAAGAATTCATTGGCATATTAAGCAGAAGCTGCAGAACAAGTTGAAGTGGAGCAGACGCAATAGGCTTGATGAAATAACATTACAAAACATCTCAAACCTTCATCTATTCTATACTATTCTATACTATAATATAAAGGGGGAGCACAGCTTTGGCGAGGGCTTTTTTCGAGGCTGGCTCACTTTTTTACTATGCCCAAATTGCACATTTAACTGCCACCAATTTTTTTTTTTTTTGGTTAAAGTTCAACATGCCCAGAGCCCTAGTTAGCAGAAAGTCAAATGAGATTAAAAATCAGAGAGCTTTGGGATGGAGCACCAGATTGCCATAGAATCAGATTATGCAGGCAAACAACTGCGGTAATACACAAAATATAAAATACTTCTCTGCAATCGGACACCCATTCTGCCAGATTACACCTCTTGCAGTTTTTCCCCTAGATTGTTTCCATATCGTTCCATCACTATTAGATAGATTTATTAGATAGAAGATTTGTTCCCTTAGCCAATAAGGTTTTGAATTGCAGCCTCTCATAACTGCATACAATTTCAAAAGAACCAAGTGCCTACAACAAACACCCCAGTTGTAATCAACATCCAACAAGATACCCTAATCCAACAACCTAAATGACCTAGGATAAACTCATAGAAACAAACCTCCGCATATATGCAACAAACCATGCCACCAAAAATTCAACCCACAAAAAAAAACAGCGGCCTAACAACTGAACGCTAATATCTAACTGCCATTCACCCATTTACCGCATCCTAATTAGGTTAAACCGCTTGCAATTTAGGGCTTTCTACCATTTTCCACATTCTGTCATCCCTAAAACTCCCACCAAATCTTTTTGGTTAATCACTTAGAGGGGCTTTTGGCCTGCATTAATTTTTTTCATAATTTTTACTCGCAATAAGGAAACCCGAAAAGCATAAAAGTCTAGGTGGTTGAAAAAAAAATCATATAGCACGATACAAAAGGCACTAAAATGACTGCTTTTTTACGAAGTTCTTTCGTTTTAGTGAAATTTTTTCAACTTCGATGCCTATTTTTACACTTCTGCGATTCCATTCAAATCTAGCAAAAATTAAGAGGAGAAAAAGACTCGGTAAAAAGGACCAAAAATTTAGGGAAGGGAACTTATAATGTCAAAATTTAAATTGTTTTGAATTCAAGTAATTCGAAAAATTCCAAAACTCACTTGACGTCTCCTTTTTCCTCCTGCCCCGACGACTTTACACCCGAAACGGCTTCGTCCGACGAGTCCTTCGCCTTTCCCCTAAACCTCGACCAAAGCGTCCGACCGACCGAGAAAGCCGATAACGCCGTGAAGGCGATCCAGAGCCGGTGGGCCCCGAACCCGGGCGGCAGGGTCCAGAAGAACCGGAGCTTGGACCGTAGGCCGAGGTAGACCAAACCGGTCCACCTGGGCCGCCACGACCACCCGATCACGAGCCCTATCGTTACAGCGAGCCAAATCGGGACTGCGCATAGCAATATGTCGACGAGTGTTTCGATTATCGCTGGACGTTTGAAGAGGTCCGCGAAATTGAGATCGAAGAAGGCGTCATCCATGGTTAGAAGATACTTTTATATATATCTACATGCGGTCGATAGGAGTGGAGAGATGTGGCGAGATATGTACAGAGAGGGAAATGGATTAGGGTTTTCAAGCCATAGAAGTAAAAGGGATCGCAGAGAGAGAGAGAGAGAGAAAGCGGACAAAAGTTTGTAGAGAGAGAGAGAGAGAGAGAGAGAGAGGAGACGGTTGATGAGTCTTCCACCGTCGATGGCGCCTCGTTAACTGATTTACGATTTTATTTTATTTTATAATTCATTAGATACTGTTTTTCTTTTTTTAGATAATGCTAATGCTAAAATCGTTTTTTATTGTACCCAAATTTCAGTGCATAAAATGCTTATAATTATGCGAAAGGTACAAACCTTATACGCATTGTAATTTTGGCACTTTTTTTAAAAAAACTAGGTTAAATAATGTCTTTTTACATATGTATATATAAATATACAAGAAGTTTTCTGTGAGGGCTCCCCTCACAAAAAAAAGTGCGGGAAAACAGTTATGGGCCGTTGGATCGTATGGAAAGGATAGTGATAATTCCAAAACTGCTTTTGTTGGTGTCAAAACTCTAGTGCATAATAGCTTGTGCCATGTGCAAAGTACAAGCCTATTATACATTAGAGTTTGACACTAACAACAATAGTTTTGGTATTAACATTTGCCTACGGAAAAACGATGGAAGGATAGGTAAACTCATGTTTACCGTCGATACCTTTGGTTGCAACTACGAACACATGATTTGAGTGTGCGTTGGGCGGATACTATTTGACAGGCGAATCAATCTATCTAGTCGTAATTTTTTTTTTTTAAATTCTTACTATCAATGTACTTTAAACAACAAAACTTTAATAGGATTGTCGTCCCAGCAAACCCGCTGAGTCGCTGACACCCGTCCTTGGTAGGATGAGTCCTTGCTAGGATGAGGAAGCAATAACAACTTCATAACACTTAGTTAGAGCATCCGCATCAGTCTCTCTAAATTTTGGACCAAATTACACCTTAAAAAGTCACTTTATTACTTTAGCTAGTCACTTTTATAATGTCCACTACATCAGACTCTCTATTCTAACTATGTCCTATAAATATCTCCTTATTTTTTTAATATAATATTGAAATGTTACAAAGTGGGCCAGAGTGAACAACGCCTCTTTGGAAGAAAAGAGGGACTATAGCTCAGGTTAATTCTCAGGTGGAATAGGCGAGGCTGGTAAAGCATGGTTTCAAGGGTTTTGCTCTTCAATTTAACGTAGAAGAGAGAGTAAGGAGAGAGATGTTGATGCGCTTAGGCTGAGTCTTGACTTCGTGCTCTCAACACATGTTAGATTATCTCTTAATTTCGTTTTGTATTCAACAATATATACACACATATGTGATTCAACAAATTTTGCTCTATGTGATTGTAAAATTCTGCTCTATATTCAAAATGTTACACAAACTTTACTCTGTGTGATTGTAGCGTTTTCAGATACTTGAGAGAGTGAAAAGGGAGAGGACTGTTGATGAGTCTTTTAGGTACTGTTGATTGGGAGCTCGTTTCAGTATTTACAATGCTTTCAAATAAATAATTGATTATATAGTGAGTTTTATTCTTAAGCTACGTTAAATTGTGTTTACCTTCACGTGGGAATGCAATAACAATTTCATAACGATGACATCGTACCTCTCTGATTACAAACTAGAGTATAGTCTTAGTTTGGTTGTATATTCAATCATAGATAGATATTTTTACATATTATGCGGATTGTGCTATATGTGCTTATGGTGTCTTCCGATTATTTTATTCTGACACTCTTTAGTGCTTAGTGCAAAGTATATTAGATATATCAATATTTGTTGAAGAAGGGTGTTGGGTTAACTGATTTACAATTTTTTTATAATTAATTGATTAGATAATGATTTTTTTTAAATATTTTTTTGCAAAAAGTTTTTTTTAGTAACGCTTAAATTAGATTAAATTATGTTTCCTAGTGACCTTTGATGCTCTCGCATAGAAGCAAAACCAGCTAGTATTCGACAATTAGGACAGTGACATCGTACCTCTCTCTCTGACGACAAATCAGTTTATCTCTCAATTAGTTTTTTTGTTTAATCACACACATACACATACATATATTTGTGTATATATTCACATATTACACGAATTTCGCTATTGACAGTCGATACTCTCGCGTGGAGGATGCAATAACACCTTTTAGGACAATGACACCGTTTATCTCTCTGATTAATTGCTAGATTTTGTCTTACTTTTGTGTAATATTCAATGTAGATATATTATTATTATACATATTATACGAATTATGTTCTATGTGATTGGGGGGATCCGGGGTGCATGCTGTCCCTTTGTGTTGTCCGATCTCGGCCGTTCGTGCTCGGCGATGGACGGTTCGGATCACATCTTGTCCAAACACATCCGAACCGTTCTCTACCAAATAAATCCGAGCCGTCCATTACCGAGCAAGGACGGCCCAGATTGGGGACAACATGAATGCTGTCCCTTTTAGGGACAACACCATCCCCAATTCGTGATTGGGGTGTTTACCAGTATTTTATTCTAACACTATGTAGAGCTTAGTAGACAAATTTTTGCTTTAGAGCTTAGTATATAACTTTTTGCTTCATCTTAAATTTGTGTCATTTGCTCTAAATCAGCTTGTTTTTAATAGTTTTTTTTTTGTTAGTTTCTAGGTTTTATTTAAGACGAAGCAAAAATGCTGAAAAAAAATCACCGGGGTAATGTTATGTTTAAAAATGGATGATTTATAAAATAAAAGAAAACATATTCATAATAAATTTGTTTCTTAATTAACTACTATATGAATTCAATATTCGATGACTTTTCAAATTGAAAAGACAATGCACAAAAGGGTTATTTTTTTGTCATGCAAAAAAATTGGGATATTTTTTTAAGTATAAACATGTACGGTATCATTCATCATTTCATGCGCATTGCGAAATGATTTCTTCAAATTTGCAAAGTAGGAACATTTCTTTCAACTGTAATAGTAATTAACACACTCAGAGGTTGCCCCATCGGTTAGGGCGATTGCCTGACTTTAAGGGTAGTCCCTTTGGTCAGGTGTTCGATTCCCCGTAGGGTGAGTACCTGTGCTAAGTGGGGGGCCGTGACTGGTGTGGGTTGCACCAGCTCCCCCTGAGGTTTGGGTCATACAGTGGATCCACTTAATGGCCTGTTGTAGGACTGTTTAAGATACAAAGCTCTAGCAAAAATGAGGGTCTTAATTACCCCACTTGCCAATGGTTCCCTTTGCCCTTTGGGTCTTCAAATGTGCTGCCAACTCTTGTTGATTATTTCAAATACCATTGGCTTTAAGTTGAAAAGTATACTAGTTGAAATTACAGGGAAGAGGAAGAGATTGTTAGAACAGCACCTCCAGAGGGATTGTTTTCCCATTTTCTATTTCTCATGATTTTGCATTTATTTGATTTTCTTCCACTTTCTAATTACACTTGATAAAGTCTGTGTGCACTGATGGACGTTCGAAACTGTTTGATGCACGCGAGGCCAGATAGAGAGAGCATGGCTAGTGGTGTCAAATTTACTTAATTAAATAAAAAAAAGTGCCCCAAAAGCCTCACTTGAACTAGAATTTTTCCTTCCACACTATTGCTTCAATGCAACCCATGACTTTTATGCTAATATTTTTATATGTAAACCATCTCTTACTTTAGGTATTTGACGCCAACAACTATACTTTCTTATTCCGCCCTTGCTTCTACAAAATAATCAGTGGCGGAACCAGAAATCGAAGTTGGAGGAGGGCGGATTATAAAAGAAATCTTTGTGCGATAATTTTTCCAAGACGAAATCCATCATTCAAGTTTTAATGAGATGGTTTTGATTGATTAAAAAAATTATCGCGAGTATTTTTGTTATCATATCACTGAACAAACGCAATATCATTATCGCACAATATCATTCACCATATTTTTGTTATTATTTTTTTTACGAATATCTAAAAAAAATATGTAAAATATACTCCATAATAAACAATCGGGAAGGGTCATCCAATGTAGCTCCGCCACTGATTAAATAACGAAGCTTACGATAATTGATTGGACTTTCTTTGAATTTTTTTGTCCGAATTTTTACGCATAAATAATATACCTAACATTGCTCTTCCCTTTGAACGCTTCCAATACTCAAATCCCACTCAACCTTTAGAAGTGTTTATAAATTGAAAAGAATATTATGTACTCCAAAGACTCTATTATGTAAAGATTCGGAAGAGACTTCTTTGTTAAGGTCTCCCTATTTACTATTTTTTTAATATTTAAGATAAGAAATGTCATACTTTTTAAAGACACTTGGATCCTGTAATGCAGGGATGCACTTCGGGGTTATAGAGCAGTATCCAAACCGTTCATCCCGGTCATGAATGGATTGGATTTCATCTCGACAATGAACGTCTCAGATCGTACGGGCCGAGGTGAAATCCGAACAATTAATTGCGAGATGGACGGTTTGAATCCGAATTCCTTTTTAAAATTCTAACATCATAATATTATAATCGTACGAACGACATGTAAGGACATGGACCATGTTTTTAAAACGAAGAGAGACAAAGACAACAAAGATTAGGCAATGTTATTGTCGGCAGTTGCCAGTTGGAATGGTGGTTCCAACATCTAACTTCATTCTCTTACCATAGTCCTCAACAACCAGCATCCAGCAGAGTATTTTTTTACTTTCTTTTCAGGCGGGCGGGGTGTCCGGATTGGCTTATTCGCACATCGATTATTGCCCTCTCCAGTCAGGTCAAAAGCAGAGTATTACTACGATAAAAGTATCCATGCGCCCATGAAATTTCCACTTCAACCCTTCTTTAAGTACGGCCACCAAAATTTAGAAAACAAGTGGTAAGCTGTTGAATATTCCATAAAGGATTTGGCTTCTCTGCAGCCTACATTTGGATTGCAAGAGCGAATTTCGGTCATCTGAAAGTATTTTTACTAGTTTTGATTTGTTAAAAGACTCTAATTCGTGCAAATTTAAACCATTAATTGCTAAGAATGGCGACTAAGATGTGAGTGTTTCTATCGCGCCCAAATGTGCAATGCAGAGAAGCCGTGTATGCGCGATTGTTTTTTTTTTTTTCTTGAACAAAAATTTAAAAAACTAATTTTATTTAAGCCACCCTGAGTAGCATGTAATAAATATATACTACTCCTACAATGTATGCGCGATTGGTTTTTTCAATTTTTGTTCAAAAAATATTTTTGGAAGTTATCTGAAGAACACCCAATATTTTCACGTATTTTTTAGCACAAGAAACTTTGTTTAGTCCAACTCCCACATAGAAATTATTCAATGTCTCTGGAGCACTATCATGTGGTGCTCCAGGCTCATTTTTACACTAAAGTTGATATAAGAACCGAGACAATGTGCATGCAGAGCCGGCTCATAGGCAAATCCTATGAAGCCTTGGCTTTAGGCCCTCAAAAAATACAAAAATTTGGGGCCCCCAATTATTTAGTACACCTACATATATATACTAGGCCTAAATAATTTTGTGTAAGCCTTCCATACCAAATGGATTGGCTATTTTGTCTATTGAGAAGGATAAGGTGAAGCAACTTGATTATGAAGACTTAATTAGTACGTTTGCCGCTAAAAGTGCGAGAAGCCAAATGTTTAAATGATGAATTTTGAAATATTGTAGCGGTTATTTATTTTTGGATAACTATGGTTTGCATTCTGTGACGGTAAATGTTTTGTAATGGTTTTTATAAAGGCTCCTTATTGACTAATTTTTATGTGCAAAATATAGGGTGGACCTCATTTAATGAGTTCGATTCAGGCCTCCAAAATCTATGAGCCGGCTCTGTGTGCATGCGTTGAAAAAGAGATATTAGACACCACGTTACGGTATCCCAAGATCACGGTAAATAATCTCTCCCCTCCCACTTTCCCAGATTGCATATAAACAAAAAATCTTTACTCCTTTTATGTGGGTGGGTAATTGGGTTCATGTGTTGGGTATATTCGTGTATGGGCCTAAAGAGAGTCTCACGCACCCATGAAAATATGCCAAGGCCCAAGACAGTTTGGGGAATCTGATAGGCGAGCTTTGTGCGCAAAGGGTGCAAAACACCATATGGGTAGGGATAGCAATGGATTGGTTTGGTCTAGGTTTCGCGATTACCATACCCAAACCCAAAGCATTTATCTATACTCCAATCCAAACCGATATCCGACGGGTATGAATTTTAGTGCATCATAACCAAACCATATGGATTTGGATTTTATCCAAACTGCACCAAACCCGTATTAATATTCATACCTCTAATGAACATATGAAGGAAAAAATTATATATTAAAATAAAAAAAGTATCATACAAAACGATTATACCACTAAACATCTAAATTCCAACATAATCAAAGGAAATAACTAAATAATAAACCTTTCTTAAGAGGTTCCTATAGACTCTTGAGATTTTTAAGTGATTTGTATAGAAAAATATAATATGTTTATATATATCTTATAAGTAATATTATATGGATCGGTTTGAGTTTGGGTTTGGGTTTGGGTTTAGCAGAATACTTGCTAAGACCAACCCCAAATCCATACCCGTTGGGTATCATGTTTTGAAAACCAAACCCGCCCCATGGGTAGAGAAAAATATAAAAAACAGTTCCGATAGGGTCGGTTTGGTTCGGGTATCCATTGGTTTTGGGTGAAATTGCCATCCCTACATATGGGGCCTTATGTGTCTTCTGTAGACTGTAAGTCCATGTAACCTATTATTTTAGAGCTTGAGTTGCCAATTTTTTTTTATTAGAATTTAATTACGTGATTATATATGTATACCTGTTTTTATTACTGACTAGTGAAATTCCTATTTTGCTACCAATTAATTAAAGCAAATAAATAAGAATTGAAGAAAAACGATGAACACAAAGATCCACAGTCAACCCTTTTGGTGTTAATATATTGAAGAACAAACAAAAACATGGTCTTCTTTCTTCTTGGCCGACTCTCTTGACCTAGATCTTAAAAGCGTGATACATTTATAAAGTTGCCAATCCGATCAATCGCATCGTAAGCTGATTGATCGGAACATTGTAGATCTGACTTTTTGAAGATGTTGATTAACAACCCGATTGATCCTCTTATCAATCGGTATGCTCTGAAAAAAACGCACGTTGCTGCCTGTGCCACTATTATTGGAGAGGCCCGATCAATAAACCGATTGATCCCATGATCAATCTTCTTGTTCTAAAAGCACCAAATTGATCGGCAACAAAACGATGAAGACACTCGCTCTCAAATTACATAATAAAACGATTCCTTCCACTCTAATCCTATACAGACTCCTACTTAGAAAATTACAACTCGATATCAATATGTGTTTTGTCACATGGAATTGCCAAAACAAGATGACTCCGGAATTTGGTCCTTACAACTAATAAAATTGATCCGTCTCTTGACAAATACGATCGATGAAAGGTTTGGTTCCTGAATCTTTCTAGGTGATAGCTTGTGCACCATGCAGCTTAAACTAATATCATATTGTCGTTGTACTGAGTTGATAGGCTCTGAGAGGGACAAAACTACTAGTAAGGAGAGTATGCTATGCGAACAATTACAATAATCAATGAGTTTAGTTCAAAACCCTTCGTTTTCTTGATTTTGATCGTGAAAATTATTTGCTTAGATAATTTTCATGACAGTATACATTGTTCTTATAACATGTACAACAAACGATAATTATAATTTTCTCTTGTACATGGAAGGTGAGTCAAAGTTTACATACTCCTACATTTACCATTGTCATTTGGTTGCACAAGAAAATTTCTTTTTCTTTTTCCAAATACCCAATGAATCTAAAATAATAGTAAATCTTTTTCTCAAATGCACTTTCTAAATTTCCCAAATTTTCGGTTGATTACTTTTAGAATTTGGAGTACGGTCAAGTCAGCAAAAAGTGCTCTAAAGTGTTTCCACAATCCAAACTCCTACTTTGGGATGGCTTTATTGAGGATAGAATTGCTTTCTTCTCTTGCATTTACTCATGTTGTCTCTCTTCTCTTCTTTTGACTCTAACAGGGGTTCACAAAACAATTTTACAGATATTTCTAGGGCCTCATTGTCACAAGTCGCCATTAACCAACATGTACAAATCGCAAGACAAATCAATGAGGTGGTTTAGTGGGTGGAACTCAAGATTTGTTTGGATATGGTTCAGATTCAGGTGAGGTTTGGCTTAAAAAGTTGGTTGACTTATTTTTTTCGTCTTTATTTGATTTTTTTTTTTCCATATTTTTTAGTTTTGCATCAACTTTTTGTATATTATTGGTTCATCTCGGCGAGAGGAATAAAAAAAGTAAAAAAATATGACCGAAGCTTAATTTGTTTTTAATAAAGACAAAAATAAGCCAAAAAGTCAGCTTTTTACACTTTTTTCGATCTTATTCAAAAAATTGAGGGTTCTATTCATAATCTCTTACCTTTTTGAATTCCTCTCGTCGAGACAAATAAAGGTGGTGGGAGGTGATGTGGAGTCCCCTACAAATAGAGGTGGGGTGTGATGGGGAAGTACTCCCTGATGAAGCTGGCAGATCACCATACCTACACTTCTATTTTTTGAACAAATAAAAAATAAAAAACTGCAAGATACTAATGCTATCTTTAAAATGATCCAAATCATTCAATTTGTAAGACTAGCAAACAAGAACATGTCGGTAAAAATGTGGATTAGTCAAAAACATGTAGACACTTTGAGCAAGCAATATTTTGCTCTGTAAAAGGAAAAAGGCGACGATACACATCCCTATTTTGGTGTGTACCATATGCACTTCCAAAATATTTTACAAGTTTTTAGTATTAAAATTACGATACGCACCAACATGTTATGATTTTCAGTGAAAATGGTATGAATTTTATTGATGAAAAGTTACGTGAAGCTGATTTAAAACAAAATGCAGCCCAATTCTATGATCAATTGAACCGGTCGAAGCCTCTGGGGCCCAAACAGGTTTTAATTGAAAACTGCCTAAATTGGCAGTTTAACGCCGAGCCCAGAATCGGCCCACACTTGGTAGGCTGAAGTAGAATTGCGTTGAGATCAAGACTCACCACCTTAAGTTGCGACCGATGGTGGATTCATCCTAATACCTTTGTTTAGGCTTTCATAATGTTTTTGCCGTTTTAGAAAAGATTTAGAATTCCAATTTCTCTTAGCTTATATTTCCGTTTTAGTTGGTTCCAGTGGGGAAAGTCTTATTTTTCTTCCTAGTTTCCAATTTTAATAGTACGTTTCCCCAATTTTCGGGATGCTTTATTTTTTTTTAGTAAATTTTGCCAGGGTTTCCTTATAAGAGGGGGTTGTAATCTCTCTTATTCAGTACATAATTCTGAGTTTTATATCTCTTCTTGTGGATTCAAGATTACTCGCGGATTCGAGTGCATATATCGTTTGGATTAGTACGCTAACTAATCTATCGTGAATTCTGTCATCAAAAGCAAATCTTATGATTCCTAGTAGAAATCAAATAATTGAAAAGTTAGGAGTTTCTAGTATAAAAATTACAAGATGCTTCAAAATATTATGAATACTTGTGAGGTGGCACAATTTGGGTACACATTAGGTGCATATGGAACACATCTTTAAGAGGCGTATATTGTAGACTTTCCCATTGTAAAATAGATGGTTTATGTTCATAATCATATTATTACTGTTTCATTTCACAGTTTAAAATTGAGAAAACATTCTTTCCACTAGCGGCAGAAATAAATGTTTCCTCCAAATCAATCACAGCAGCCCAGTGTAATAGTACATAATAACGCGGACCATTGTGATTGATTTGGAAAAAAACATTTATTTCCACCGCCAGCGAAAATAAGTTATTCTCTTCAAAATTTACTTGTTCACAAGTCAAATTAATACTTGATGAAGCTAATTTTCACAGCCATTTCGTTTTTATGGGTCCGACAAAAGTAAGCATTTCGGATGATATTTAGACATTAGTTGGGCCCACAAAAATTGGAGGTCTAATGTACATAACTCACTTTTGATGTGCAATTGTTATCCATGCATATATACAATATCCATATCGATCGTCAATCTGATGTCATTCCTTGGATACTACAAGAGTTAATCATGGTTGCAAAAATCAATGAGGGATGACTAGAAAAAGAACTACAGTATGGTTAGTTTGAACAACATGATTCAGGTTGGATTTTGGCACTTTTCATTTCGCTGTCATTGCAAAACATCATGACGGAATCAACCATGTTTGCCTTTTTCAATTCTGCATTACTATATATGTGGACCATGTTCATTGTCCAGACCCATTTATTTGGCTGGATATGAATTTTCGAGTTTTTTTTTTTGTCTTTTCATTTATTTTATTTAAGTCCATATTTTTAAATTTTTCTGATTTCTCTGGTCAGGACTAATAATATTTAACCTCAAATATAAGTTAGGACCACATTTCTATTATCTAATTGATCTAATTGCGATCACAAGGTCTCACATTCCAGAATGAACATGCATCGGATTTATAATCACGCAAAATGTGGAATAAGCACTATCACATGGATATGAAGAATTAGGAATGTGTAGCAGTATTTTCCATGCATATAGTTGACTCTGAAAGTTCATGCATGCATAAGGAAAACCACACACACAGAATAAGAAGAAGAAAAAGAAGAAGACGATGATGATGATGTTGATTAGGGGTGTGCAAGGGTCAGGACATCAGGTTGGAGGAGGGTAAGAGTGTATTTTCCAATTAACCCGTACTTGGTGGATGGGGATATTTTGGTCATTATGTACATGAAGTGGGGGATTGAGATTAACAATATATAGCACGTCCCCCGTGGAATGACAAAGGCTAATCACCCCATTTTGGAGAGGATTAATATTTAATAGTCCTATGGTACTAGTAGTACTCTAAGACTATTTTACCAAACAAAACAAAGAATTAGGGGTCCCACGGGATTAGGAGTCCAATCCCATTCCGCAACCTTATATCCAATTTTCTTTCTATTTATGGTATATTTTTGGATTTTTTTGTAAAATTACTGAAGAGTGATCCCTGCAAACCAGGTCAAATGGATAATCATGCATTCGTCACTAATTACAACAATGGATCACAAGTATATAGAAGAGGTAATTAATCCTTGCAGTTCAACATTCTAGTTTTGGAAAATGGTCCTAAGATCACAAGTATATGGAAGATCCTATTGAAGTCAAGAAGCTCGTCATTCAATTTTATAAAGATCTCTTGGGAACCGGTTTTAATGGTAGAAAGGCAGCTGGGGACATAATGTTGAACCTCATTCAGAATAAAGTTCCGGAAGATATGAAAAGTTGCCTTATTACTGCCGTGTCTAATTTGGAGGTTAAAAATGCCATGTTCTCAATAAAAGGGGATAAAGCTCCAGGCCCGGATGGGTTTAATGCAGGTTTCTTTCAACAAAACTGGGAGGTTGTGGGATGTGATGTCATCAATGCGGTTCAATCCTTTTTCTACACTGGTGTTTTGCTGCCAGGATGGAATGCCACTGCTATAACCTTGATTCCTAAGACTAACTGTCCAGATACCATGAAGGAATATAGACCAATTGCATGCTGCAATGTGGTATATAAATGCATTACGAAGATATTGGCTAAGAGACTTCAGAGTGTGTTGCCTTATATTATAAGCCCTGCACAAGCTGCATTTGTAAAAGGCAGGAGTATAGCTGATAGTATAATGATCATGCAAGAGTTGGTCAGGTCTTATCATTTAAATTCTGGGCCAGCAAGATGCGCTATAAAGATTGATATTATGAAGGCATATGACTCTGTTGATTGGGGCTTCCTCAAGGAGGTAATGATAGCTATGAATTTCCCTTATCAGTTTATTGATTGGATCTATACCTGCATATCTACTGCTTCTTTTTCTATATCTATCAATGGGGTATTGGAGGGTTATTTCAGAGGCGAAAGGGGTCTTAGACAAGGGGACCCAATATCCCCTTATCTATTTTTATTGGTTATGGAAGGGTTTTTCTCCATTCTAAGACACAAGATTGATGTGGGGCCTTTTTCTTTTCACCCTAAATGCCAGGCCATGAACCTAAGTCATGTGGCATTCGCGGATGATCTTTTCATTGTGTGTGGAGCTGATGTTTCATCTCTCACTATTGTTAAGAGTGCTTTAGAGGAATTTCATGCGTATTCAGGGCTGCAACCTAATCTCCATAAGAGTGCTATTTTTCTTGCTGGTGTGAGGCCATCTCTGCAAGCTCAGTTGGCAGCAATCCTTCCTATCCCTGTGGGTTATTTACCAGTGAAGTATTTGGGGGTTCCATTGATTACCTCAAAGCTTTCTTATCATGACTGTATTCAGCTACAAGAAAGGATAATTGCTAGAGTTAAAAGTTGGACTTCTAAGCTTCTCTCGTTTGGTGGTAGAGTCCAACTGATTCAATCTGTCCTATGGAGCATGCAAACTTATTGGTGTTCTATATTCATTCTTCCCCAAAGGATTCTTAAGGAAGTGGAGGGAGTTTTGAGATGTTTCTTATGGACTGGATCAGTGTTAAGGTCTTCGGGTGCCAAGATAAGCTGGAAGGAAGTTTGTTCCCCTAAGGAAGAGGGCGGGTTAGGTTTCAAGCCTCTGAAGTTGTGGAATAAGGCTTCAATGTTGCGTCACATTTGGGCCATCAGTACCAAAGCTGACTCGTTGTGGATTAAATGGGTCCATACGTATGTGATTAAACATAAAAACTTTTGGAGTATGTGTCCCCCTCAAAACTCCTCATGGACAATGAGAAAACTCTTTAACCTGAGAGGGCTTGCTAAGCCTTTAATTAAATACATTGTGGGCAATGGAAAAGATACATTTCTATGGCTTGATAACTGGCAACCTCTTGGACCGCTATTAGACAGATTTGGGGATGCTGTTGTTCGGAATATTGGTAGCTCCTACCTCGCAAGAGTATCATCTATTCTTGTTAATGGTGAGTGGAATTGGCCTAGGCAAAGAAGTGAGGCTATCCGTACAATAATGAACTGTCATGTCCCTCCTCCCAACCTTGATATGTCTGATGTGGTGACTTGGGTTCCCTGTGCCAATGGGGTTTTTTCAGTGCAGTCAGCTATGGCTGCAATAAGAGATGGAGGTGTGCCGGTTCCTTGGTGCTCAGTTGTTTGGTTTAAAGGGAATATTCCCAGATGGGCATTTATCTTGTGGTTGTGTTGTTGATAGGCGCGCAATATCTCAAGATATAAGCGCCTAAGTAGGGCAAATTAGCGCATTAGAGGCGCGTTTTATTTCATTTTCCACTTGATTCGGTGTATGTCTTGTTTTTGGTGTTTTGTGTTTATTTTGTAGGAAACGGGCCAAAAGGAGCACGGGAAGAAGACACAAGGCATCGGGCATGTGGGGAACCGGTGGGACCCAAAGCAAGGACGACCAGAAGCTGAAAAAGTCAACTTTGAGCACCGGTATCGATACAGGACTTCTCCTGTATCGATACCCAAGCGTCATCTTGGAAACAGAACCAACGGGTATCGATACAGGACTTCTCCTGTATCGATACCGAGACCCTTATTTCGCCTGTTTGACTTTGCCACGTGTGTTGACTTCGGGGACATATTTATACCTCGTTTTTACTCCGAATTAGGGTTCGAAAAATACTTTAGATCTCTTTTATTTTCGCAGCCGTTTTTCCTTTGAAGATTCTACGTTCCGGATTATTTTTGCATTGAAGTTTTGAAGTTTTTCCGCTGTTTCTCGCTTTGCTTCGGTAACGTTCCTGTTTATTTACTTTATTCTCAGTTCGCGGGGGTTTGTCCGCGTTCTGAGACTCGAATCTTTGTTCGAATTCGTATTCAAGTTATTAGCATGTTTAATTTCAGATTTATGTTATTCGTTCTAGATAATATGAGTGAGTAGTTTCCCAAGTATGGTCGCGGGGTGATTAACACGCCGTGGCCAGGGCTGGTTACGTTCATGCTCCGATTTTCACGATCAATCATGGTAAAGGCAATTTTAGGTTATTAAAGAACATTCGTTAGACGAATCCGGGCATCGTCGGAGCCCATGTAACGCGAGGTACGGGGACCAAAACTTGTTTTTCGCTGTACATGGGTAAACGGCGACCGCGATGATTCGCATCTTTCGGGGTATCTTTCTCTCTCTAAAGTCAAATGTTTTGGAACAACGAATGGAGCATGAAATATCCGGACCTGGCTACCGGGTTATGAACCCTACGACCGTACTTCCTTTTTAATAGTTTAATCAGAATCAATTTTTCTCTTAATTTAGCTAATTCACCAAACCAAATCACAAAGGGTGGCCACCTAAGAGCCGCGTTAAACATTAGCATCCCGAGTTTTTAGTCAGCACTTTCCACCTTCTCTGTGGATTCGATTCCGGTCTTACCGGGTATTGTGCTACACTGATATCCGCCCTGCGCTTGGGGCAACCCAGTAATTTAGGTATAGGATTTCGGTCAAGCAGTTGTAAAACCAGACTAGCAACAAAAGATAGAGTCAGATTATGGAATGCTACAGTGGATCCGGTTTGTGTTTTATGCAATAGCGTGAATGAGTCTCATGATCATCTGTTCTTCGAGTGTTCTTTCTCTAGAGGGATTTGGGCTAATCTTTTGAGGAAATTTGGGATTGGGAGGCCTCCGTCCATTTGGAGTATGGAGCTTGCTTGGGTAGTGCAAAACATAAAAGGATGGAGTATGGGTGCTGTGTTATTCAGATTAGTTCTGGCTGGGTCAGTGTACCATTTATGGATGGAGAGAAATGCTAGAATTTTTAGGAGGCAAGCGAAGACAAGTACCGCCATTTGCTCTGCTATTGAAGATGATGTCAGGGGCAAGGCTAGTTCTTGGAGGAGGATTAAGAAGAGCAATTCCAATACCAGGTTGTGTCGTATCTGGAATGTCTCTCCTAAGATTTTCGGTAGTTAACGGTATGTTTTTGTGTGGCTCATCTTCTTGTGGTTTAGAGTAGTTTTCTAGCTTTGTTTCGGTGTTAAAGGCTGATGCCTTTTTGATGTTGTTGCTGTTTTGTTTTTCTGTTAAGGGAAGTATCCCTTGTGTATCCTTGGTTTTTTGGTATATAATTGACATTTACCGGAAAAAAAAAGATTTGACCAACTCGAATCGATTGGGCTTTAAGGATTTGCTTAATTAGTTCGATTTGGTTATGAACTTGTGCATGTGCTAACCCCAGGGAGTAATTGGCCTCATGGTCTTTGTACGTTATGATCAGGGACGGAGCCAAGATTTTACCTTTGTGGTGGCGAAAATATGTACTTAAAAAATAAAAAGACTAACTGCATTACGAATATTCATCCACTCTATGAAAAACTATAATAACATAAAAATCTAGTGGTGGCGAGTCTATATAATTTTGGGATAAAAATCTATTTTTTATGTAATAATTGCATTTTTTGAAACCCTTGTGGTGGCGGCCGACACCACTTGTCCCCCTTGGCTCCATCTTGGTTATGATGGCAGTGGCCATAAGGTGAAAAAAAGGAGAAATTCAAAGCCCACACTTTGATATTTTTAATCTCATGCAACAACTAATAAAGTGAAAGCCCCTCTGGTAACCCACATAGATTCTTTGTAACTCTCTGCAAGCAAAGTCATTCTGGTTAAAAGACTAACTAAAAGATGAAATCGCCAACTTTATTTTATTTCCCAAAGTCCATTCCTCAAGAGGTCCTATTTTCGAGGACGACTCCAGAATTTTAGTTCAATAGAACTTTATACAAAATGAATTTATTTATTTTGGTTGAAAGTTGATTGGGCCAAATTTATTTTTTATTGTTTAGCTATATTATCTACTAACTTACAAATTTAAGTGAATTTTCCTTTTCTTTCGCTTACTGATGAATCATTCAATGCGGATAACATTAAGAGTAAATAAATTGTATGTAAAAAATTATAAAAATCTGGTGCATTTTTTGAATCCTTCGCTTGAACCCCTAAATATATGGTGGAGCCGCCCCTGTCTATCTTCGCGCTAACCCACCTCACTGTTTTTCAAACATTTGGTGGGACAAAAAAAAGATGGGCGGACTAAAAACAACTGGTTTGGCTAATTTTCAAAATCAGTTTCTAAAGAATACTTTTCAGTACTAGTTTTTCAAAATAAAAAATACTCAATCCTTTCTTCGTATCTTTTCTACCATCTGGAGGATCCTTTTGAAAATATGGAAATATTTGTATTATCTTTTTTTTTTAAATACCGGAAATCGCACACGTCGACTAATCCTGGGAGACAAATCCCACCTGGCCACCTTCCTCTAGTGGGGGACCCAATTAAAACCAGAAGCTCTGCATAGACTGACACCAAAGGAATTGATAGTACCTACGAGGTTTTGAATATGAGATCTTAGGAGGGAACAGACCCCTAAGTCTCAAGCCTTTGGCAGTAGGCCAAACGGCCCAAACCCGTGGGGTTAGTTACGGAAATAAGTTTCTGGAAAGTATCAATTAATTCTCAAAACACCCACCAAACCGGGCATCATGGTTTCATGCGAACCATCGAATTCATGAAGGAACTAGGAAAAAAATAAAAATAAAAATTTGCATAATGAAAAGTCATTTTCTTTCCACTCATTAATTCAATGGAGCCATATCAACTTATCATAAAAAAATTTCATTTTTTTGTGGTAAAAACTACATCCGAAGTGATTAAAAAACATTCTAATAAGCTACCTCAGTTCAGATTAACAAGGAAAATCACTGCGACAAATAATAATTTCTTTAATTTTGCTTGCAAGAATTTTTTGAAAGACAATTTTTTTTATTAGTCTTTGAAATTGTTACAAAGACTAACATGAACAAGGAGAACGGCATCATAAAATTTTGCTTGCAAGATGAAGCTAATTCAAACCAATTACCCAAACAGCGGCTTCAGATTTTTATAGTACACACACAGAGATAGAGATATGAGGAAAGAGGTCCGGTACAGTCCAAGAAAAGAAACCCATAAAACATCCAGAGAATGCATCCGACGTGCATTTGACGGGTCTCCGTCGGATGTATTTTCTGGGTGTTTTTATGGGTTTTTTTTCGGGGACCAAACACTTTCTCACGAGGAAATTCAACACAACAAACTGCAATTCGCAACTTCATCCAAAGTACACCATGATTAGTCCGTACCTTGATGATTGCTGCATATCAGTCCATGACTGCCTCCTTCCGTTGCAGCTGATGTTAACAGAATTGAAGAGGAATGTTAGAAACCATGAAGCCTGGTCCGAGTGAATGCGATCAACTTCTCGTCGGTCTCGAGTTGGGGGGAATGAAGCCTGGTCCGAGATCATTCAAACGATGGCAATTGTATGCTTCAGATGGATGGCCTCGAACCAGACAGCATTCCCCTCAACCGTTCATGAAGAGAGAGAGAGAGAGAGAGAGAGAGAGAGAGGATTGTGGTTCATTTTGATTTTGACATGCATTGATTTTTCAAGGGCCTTTTTTTTATATACGTGAGGATGAGGTTTTCTTTTGTGACTCTGATGCCATGTTAGTCTTTAAAATACTGTCTAAACTTTCTTTATCATGCTTTTCACACATGTGGACTAACTAATTAGGCTGTGTTTGGCTGACGTCCTACTAATGACATTAATGCTTACAACTCCCAACTAATTTATACACATTGACCAAATCTCAAATGGCATTCGCTGCGCAAGCCAAACACATTCTTACGATAAAAACATATTTCTCTGGGTAGTAAGGGCAATGGGCTCGAGTAATAGTGTGGCTTTTAAACATTTTATCATCTCATATTGCATCCTCCGTTAGGACTGGAACCTGCAGGGACGGGGCCAGGATTCCGACTCCGAAGTGGCACTCAAAATCAATATTGTTCCTTTTCTCGTCTCACAAAGATAGTCTCTTATAAAACGACATGTAATTTTTTAATAAAAATCTCAATTGATTCTTTAATTTGTATCAAGAAATGTAAGAAATCATGCACGGAAGTGTTATACTTTTTTATCCGAAAATTTGAGGTTTTTTGGTATTGGATTATCGTTATGGACGAAGGGAGTAATTCGTATAAGAAAAAACACAATCGTTCTAAGATTAATTTTTTCTAATACCTCAAATAATACACATTTTTATAGGTTAATCATCCATCAATATAATTAATACCAAAAAAATTAAACACTTTCATCGACTAATCACTAATCAATATGTTTAATACTACCAAAAATAATACACACGTTTTGAAGAATAACAGTAATGCAATTGCAAAAAAAAAAAAAAATTTCGAAGACCCGGTGACATGTGCCACCTCCCCCACTTCAACTCTCCATCCTAGTTATCCGTAATGCTTTTCTCTTTCTTCCCAAATTTTGGCAAGTTGAGTTAAATCACGTAAACTTGGTATTTCTCTTTTGTAGTCGTTTCGATTCCAAGGTGTTTCCCTTCGAATATTTTCATTCGGGTGTTGCTAATGTGTGTCAAATAGACACACAAGAAGCACACAAAAAATACACATACTCTGACACACATTTTACACTTTTCAATACACTTTCACATATTCTTATATCAGTGGCGGGGCCAGGATTTTGACCCGAGAGGGGCCGATTTAATAAACATACTTATTTTTTTAATCTAAACATATACTCCCTCCGTCCCTTTTTAAATGACCACTTTCACTTTTTGACTTTATTTTTAAATTGTCTATAACTTTCAATCTATAATATATTATGTACTTTTGAAAAAATTGAATTTTAGAACTCATTGATTTCTATAAAACAAGATCCATATTGCATATTTTATGTAATATAGATTGAAAATTATAAACAACTTTCGAATCCAGCTGGAATAGTAACATCATCACTTAAATAGGGACGAAGGGAGTATTTGTTTTATTATATTTTTTGTTTTTCAACATAACACATTGGTACATTGAAATTGTTTTAGCATAATGCATTAAAAGTATATGAATTGTTTTGCTCTATTCTTTGGGCTACTACAACACTCACATTGTTATTTTTCACGCATGAAAGAATTGAGAAATCAAAATATAAAATAACTTGTTTTTTTATTCATTCAAACCAAAATTATTAAGATAATAAGGAATAATTATATTGATAACACTTAAAATTACTATTATATTAATAAAAACGTTGAAAACTGAGGGGGCCGGGGCCACCCCCAGCGCTATGCTGGCTCCGAGCCAGTGTCTTATATATTTTTCACACATTTTAATACATTTTTTCATCCTTAACGTGTGTCTGGGCATACATTAACATTTTCCTTTTCCATTTTCCTTCAAAATCCCTTCTCAAAGCAAATGATCAAACAGTGTCTAAATCTAAATAGTACTCCTACTTCACTCGGACTTTAAGAGTTGACATGATGTTTAAAGGATGTCTCATTCTTTTTCTCCACTTGTGGAAACAGAGGAGAGGAGAGGTGGGGGAGCCTTCACCAATGAGAACGACCTCACCAATAAGAACGACCTCACAAACAGTGGTGATTCCAAGCTTAAATTGAAAGGAATGTGCCATTTAGGA